>CM076977.1:30777329-30824829 GCA_039105355.1 Benthosema pterotum
CTTGGCTTCACCAGGGAGTGGGCAGGACCTGTACAGCCGGGAAGAGCTAATTTTTAGTTATGCTGCCTGGAATTCCTCGCGGGATCATTTGTTAACCAGACCTGTAATGTCACAGTGATCCAATATACATTTCATCCATCTAGGCATGCCTTGGCTTGGAGCTGCACTAAATGTCAGTGGAATTATCAACCGATGTTGCAAATCATTACTAACTGGAGAATTAGACAATGGATGCCGATTGGATTTTCTTATCCGTGTCCAAAATCCTGATCTGCTGCATAATCCTACAGTGCTTCAGCCTCTGGAGTGAATTAATGGGAGGAAAAGCAGAAGAGTCTTTCATGAATCTACAAGGTCTTCTAATCATGAATCACGAGGGACAAAGGTTCAAGTGCAATCAGAGCTTCAAATGTTTCAGTATTTCTTGTTGTTGACCCGACCGAGCTCAACTGAATTCTTCCTCTTTTGTACCCTCTCTTTCTTTCTTCAAACAAGTCTACCATAGCACTGTTCTGAGAAGGGTTAATAACTGTTCCGAATTGCATTTCCATTTGTGAAAGATTTGGATCTGTTTGGCGTGGAGCGGTATAAACCATGCCCAGTCGGCATAGTTGCATAACGGTGCTCAGCATAAGCGTGCTCTGCCAAACTGCCCTCCGGTAGGAGGGCTGAATGACGTAGGCGTTCTATTACTGGTTTGTATACCCCGTGGTGGGAAAGCACTCTGAGTCAACACGAAAGACAGAAAGCTCAAAACGCATATCAGAATGTTTACAACTGCCTGACAACAATTCATTTCGAGTCCACAGTTAGTAGATGTTGTGTACAGTCACCTGTCACATGTCATTCAGAAAAGCGCCTCAATTGCAGTGTGAAACAGTGCATCTAATCAAGGCATATTCAAATGTTCTTCAGTATTGGCTTCATTAAGCCAGACCATTTGCATAGAATTTTCATTTGCGCTCGGTGACAGTGATAAACAAATGTGTTTAGCAGCTAATCAGATGTTGCAACATAGATTGCAGACAATGCTGGGAGCCACATTTACATGATGAACATCCTAGATTTGATCAGGATGTTTACTTAGGCTAAGATTATATGCCGAGTTGCGGCAGTTGTTCAGTTGATCACAGACACCTTTTACTGAGTATAACCTAGTGTGTACTGTATGTGGTTGTTTTTTTTTATCTGTCACACGATCATTAACACAGAACACACAACAAGAGTGTATAAATGTACTTTGTTACTGATTGGTGTTACTGTCCACCAATCGGTTTAAGTCATTGTAGTTTTTAAAATAGTTAGTGAAACAAAATTTCATAAAATTTAATCCAGATGGGTCCGTTTGGTTTCATTTGGATACCTTCTAAAGAGTTAAATTATTGTTAAAATCTGCATTACTTTTGAGCATATATAAGAATTGCTATTTTCTTATCTCTCCTATGGTACCACTGTCACATCAATACAGCAGGGAATTGTGGAGATAATTCAACAACATCAATAGAGTTTTGCGTCAGAGAGGCAAAATGTCATCAAATGCTTCTCTATGCAGGCTCAAAAGCCAAATAAATAATGGACCTTGGTATGAAAAGGGTTGTAAAACATATACGCACACTCAGACATGATGTAAAACATTTCTGTACGTGTTTGATACCTCTATAATTGTGTTAGGGCCGTAGCGTAATCCTGCTTGTCAAACTCGCGCCATGACATGACATGCTAATGGCATGTTCTGTCGTCCACTGACCCCAGCGGTGTTGTCATCGTGTTATTAGCGTTCTTGTCATTAGCGCGCCATGTAGTGATGCATTCCCTCCATCTGTAATGTCCCCCCAGTCCTCCCTGCAGGGCGTTTCTGGGATACAGTCCCGGTGACCTCTGTGGCAGGCTGAGCCGCTTAGCGCGGACCCCCCGATGGCTGCGCGCTGCGCCGCATGCTGCTGGGGCATGTGACAAAATCTGGTTACCTGAAGGACATCCGTGCGTCAGCGCTCGCTGATCTAATCATACACACATGGGTGGAGTTGCAGACGCGTACGCCAGGATGCACTCGCACACATGGCTGAAGCTGCAAGGTGCATGCACGCATGTATCCTCAGAGCTCTGTGCGTGCGTGTGCGGGAGAGAGAGAGTGAGAGAGAGTTTAATGTTTGTGTACCGTGTGTGGACTACTTCTTCCCATTTTAATTTTATTTTTTCACTTGACTGATTTTTCTGCTGACAAAATGCATTAGAAGAAAGATGGCAGTGTGTTCCAGAGTAATCTGTTTACAACCACTTCCACCCACCATCCACCAAATGTACAATGGTTAATTGAACAAATTGATTTTTGATTGTTAAAAAAACAAAAACAAAAAATGAAAAACTGATATCAATAAATTGCTCACTTTCAGGGAAATACTTTAAAAGGATCCCTGGCTAATAAGACAATTATGGCTTAAAACACTATACTTGTCTTTTATAACTAAAATGTGTAGATAAAAACATCTACAATACTTTGTTTCTTTCATAAGCAGAGAATCTTTCACTCAGCAGGAAGTGCTCCTGTCGCAGGGTCATGATGTCACATGAGCATGTGCATTGCGTATATTCCATAGAGCTAGACCACACAAGGACATGTGAAATCACCCTGCGACAGGAGCATTCCTGTTGAGTGAAATATTCTCTATTTATGAAAGAAATACGATACCAATGGTATTTTTATTTGTTTATGTTATATAGGGAAAGTATAATTTATTTTTATGTTTTAAGCGATATTTGTCTTATTAGTCAGGGATCCTTTTAATGGCATATCTGATCTCACCATATAGTATACATGCTTTTGGGGTTAACCCTGAGTTTGTCAACATTTTCCTTGTATAGGAAAGAGTTGTATAGGAAATCCTGGCTTCAAAGACATAGTGGCACTTAGCAAAGAAACAGTGGGAAACAAAAAGAGACGATGGATGATGAGAGAGAGAGATGGGGCTAAAAATGGCAGGAAGTGCACAAGAGTAGAAAGGGAAAGAAAGTAAGGGATTAGAGGGATTTCCCAAATGGAAATGGAGAGGTGTAGCGAGGAGGTGAGGTGACGCGTGTTCGGTACATCCTCTTATCCTCTCTTCCGGTGGGGAGAATAGAATAGACAAAATGGCATTTGATATGTGGTTGTCCTGTACTGAATGGCAAAGCCAAGCCAGATGTCCCTTATAGGCCTTCTAAAGCATTCTTGAGACTGTAAAGACAGCCCTCCAGGGCCCTCACTAGAGATTTATATAACCATATCATCTCTACTGTCATTCTTCTCTGTCATTAATTTGGCTCTTGGTTTTTCTTTTTGGCGGAGAGATAATTATCCAGTCTGTAAATATGCAAGAATGTGCCGCAGAGATTGAGCTGTTAATGCATGCTGTGTACACACCCTTATGGGTCCACAGATAAATTAACACTGCCATGATGTGGTTGTTGTTGCTGGTTTATATTCAACCAAAACCATTTCATGGCTCATAATGTGTTGACTAAATCAGTGTTTTTCAACCTTTTTCATACTAAGGCCCACTATTTATTTCTGCATTTTAGCCACGGACCACCATTTGATGTTGAGTTTAGTCCCTCAGACCCCAAACCAAGGATTTTCAATTCTCCACACATTTAGATAGAACTGGCAAAATGTGGTTAAAATAACAATTTTCCATTTTCTAAATGTGTTTACATTCTTGAAAATTAAGTAATTCAGATGTTTAAACATGATTTAGCTCTTGAGAGGGTAAAAATGATACCAAATGGACCTGTGAGGTATCATTTGGTTACCAACTGTCCATCATTTAGCTGGGGACCACCTGGAAACCTCTGGTCTGATATGAGTGCATAATTTATAGTTAAAATTAACATTCAGGATTTTGCTTGTAAGAGAGTGGAAAGTACAATGACACTTACTTCAGAATGATACCGTTGCATTAGTGCCAATGCTGATCTGTATGACTGCATGAAGTGACAGGTATTATTATCTTCAAAATTCTGATATTACCTTGTGTTGTTCTTGCTTCTTGCAGATCACTCTGGAGTTCTTGTTTCAGTCTGGGTCCACATTGAAGTCTAGTCACTGGTGAGTCACTCAAACGTTTCTCTCTCTGTCTCTTTGTGACAGTGGTTTAGTGCACCCACTGGAATGGAAGTTATTATGTATTTCCTTTCTTCAACACTATCAAAAGCCACCTTATCTCTAACCATCCATGTTTTTCCAACATTCGAGAAGAGGCCGGTATACTCGATGAGGTCTGAAACATCATCCCGTTTTATCTGACCACTGGAAGAGATTTAGGATTCTTCTCTGCAGTACATCTGATAGTGTTTTGGTTAAATGCACTCCACTGTAAACAATATGATTTCAAGAGCATATCTTGTTATGCTCATGAAAAATGTATGCCTGGTCAAAACCTTTTCATGTTGTTATTCTATATTCAGCAATATGATAAATGACTGCACTGTGGCTTACACGGATTAAGCTACAGCTTCTCAATTACATGCATAATTGAAAACCGTGTAAATAAATCATGACAAATACAAAATGCTATGATTTATTTATTTTATTTAGTATTTTAGTCATGTTTACACAACATACACAATAGAAGTACGTAGGTTACATCAAAATATAATAACAATTGGAGGTAAGGGAACACAATACACAATACAGCAGATTAAATAAAAGGAGATGTTAAGAAAATTACAACGTAGGTCTAAAGGACAAATTCATCTGGTCCTCATTGATGCTCACGGTAAAATGATAAAATTTGTTTCTGCTCACCTGTGTGGACAGTTGGCAGACACCTGTCTATCAGTGACATCATGGTTTGATAGACTTACTTTTTTAGATAAGATTTCAATGATTTCATTTAGATTTTTATTAACGTAACAACAATGACTTTCATTATAGCATGCTAGAGTACCAGGGATACAGGTATATAACCAGCAGGTTCAGTTAGCTTGGACTCTACATTGATTCATTGATTTCACCGGCAGATGACATTCTGAACTGGTCACTGTGATGGAGGGAGGATGTTGACTGTATTACTGTGATGGAGGGAGGATGTTGTCTGTATTACTGTGATGGAGGGAGGATGTTGTCTGTATTACTGTGATGGAGGGAGGATGTTGTCTGTATTACTGTGATGGAGGGAGGATGTTGTCTGTATTACTGTGATGGAGGGAGGATGTTGTCTGTATTACTGTGATGGAGGGAGGATGTTGTCTGTATTACTGTGATGGAGGGAGGATGTTGTCTGTATTACTGTGATGTTGACTGTATTACTGTGATGTAGGGAGGATGTTGTCTGTATTACTGTGATGGAGGGAGGATGTTGTCTGTATTACTGTGATGGAGGGAGGATGTTGTCTGTATTACTGTGATGGAGGGAGGATGTTGTCTGTATTACTGTGATGGAGGGAGGATGTTGTCTGTATTACTGTGATGGAGGGAGGATGTTGTCTGTATTACTGTGATGGAGGGAGGATGTTGTCTGTATTACTGTGATGGAGGGAGGATGTTGACTGTATTACTGTGATGGAGGGAGGATGTTGTCTGTATTACTGTGATGGAGGGAGGATGTTGTCTGTATTACTGTGATGGAGGGAGGATGTTGTCTGTATTACTGTGATGTTGACTGTATTACTGTGATGGAGGGAGGATGTTGTCTGTATTACTGTGATGGAGGGAGGATGTTGTCTGTATTACTGTGATGGAGGGAGGATGTTGTCTGTATTACTGTGATGGAGGGAGAGAAACTGACATTCTCCTCCACTCTCTAGTGGAGCTGTCATATTTAGTTACTAAACTCTAGAGAATGGAAGGCAGGATGGGGAATCGAAAGAGAAAGTGTGTGTGTGTGTGTGTGTGTGTGTGTGTGTGTGTGTGTGTGTGTGTGTGTGTGTGTGTGTGTGTGTGTGTGTGTGTGTGTGTGTGTGTGTGTGTGTGTGTGTGTGTGTGTGTGTGTGCACCACACTGTCTGCTGAGGGACTGCAGACTGCTGGAGATAGATAGAGTTACACTGGACCCCTGGGACAGAGCGGGATGAGGCCAGGGGTGTGTTTGTCTATGCGTGCATGCGGTGCGTGCGTGTCTGTGTAAATGTGGGGGTTGATGGAAAAAATCGACAGCGAGCTGATACAGCATCTATGTAAGAGACTGAAAAGTGTGTGTGTGTCTGTGTGGGCGTGCCTGTGTGTACAGTACAGTGCTTGCATGTGGGTGTAGCACTGCATTGCTCTCTGAATGACGCGTCCTGAAAGGGGTCCTGGTAGTCCTGCAGTCAGAGACACCAAATCCAGCAACCAAACAGGCGAGACTAAAACTGTCACAGTGGCCTACACACTGCTTGACACCCGCCCACACAATAAAATCCTCAGTGTTCATTTAACTTGTGAGAGAGAGATCGTAAAAGACCCAAACTGACACGCGAGCCTCCACTTCTCTTCCTCCAGCGGACAGTTCCCATGCTCCGTCCCCTCTCTGCCTCCTATTCTTAGACGCAGCCATGCATGTCAATGGTGGCCCTATAGCTGGAGCGGCTGGTCTCAGGTTCACATGTTGAATGGCATCGACGGCCCCTCCGAAAAACTGTGAAAAGACAACCCTTATAGTGCAGAGTGGAGGAGGAGAGAGTGTTTGAATGAGTGCACGGGATGGGCCAAGTGGAAAGTATAGTTGGCTGCTGGGTGCATGGTTTGCATTTTGGAGGGGATTGATGGGATGAGAAGAATGAGAGAAGAGAGAGATAGAGAAAGAGGGGGGAGAGAGGATGAAAGGAGAGGAAGGGATAGGGGTGGTGATAGGGATAAGTGCACGGAGGAGAGGACGAGTGGGACTGTGAGAAGATGCATCCTTGAACGGATATGCATTGTACGTGCGTGTAAAAGCGCGGGTGTGCGCGCACACACATACAGTACGTTCCCACGTGCATGTGCACACATTGCACATGCACACACACGTATACTCTCAACACATTCTCACACACACACCATTATACTTTCCACCCACACATATAATAGACACACTCGCATATACACTGCTTTCTTGGTCTTCCCGGGCCGGGTGCCTACACCACAGTGCTGAGTGTTACACACGCAGAGAAAAATGCCTCCGACATCGGACTTGGCAGAACGGGCCGAGGAAGAGGAAACAGGAGGACAGATGGATGGGAGAAACAATCCATTGTATTGTCCCTAATTTATTACACTCCTCTCTCCTCAGAAACAGAATACGTATAGTCCGTATTCGTGTAATCAGAACAAAATACAAATTCGAAATACAAGTGCAGCTCCGTTCCCAGGAAGACTGTGGGTACGTGCTTCTTTCTCGTCGCATTTTAGCCCACATCCTTTAGCTCCAATTCCAGTGTCGCGCAGCAGCGCAGTCGATTCCCCTCTAATTGGGGTCAATGCCAAAATCGAATTGAACTCATATGGGCTAATTCACATGTCTATTCTGCTTGACAGGCAGGGAAATGGGATTTTTGCCTCCACTAATTCTTTGGGTTTATTTTTTTATTTTTTTGTGTACTGCTAATATATTATGGTGTAAACTGTTAAAGCGCTTTCATTCTCTGGCTGGCATGCTGTTTAGTGGCTGAGAGGCTGAGAGCTGCACGGCAGAGGGAATTACAGAGCCGTTGGCTGAGAGCTTTACTTGCTGGATATTTTCCGTTGACTCAAAGCGTTGCTTTCTGCTGTTTACTTTAACGCTTCAAATGCATCCGCTCAGTACACCCTATACTTTTCGGCATGGCTTATACCTGCATTCTTTCTAGACGTACAAAAACAAAAAATCTCAAATTTTCAGTAAGTAATTTCTGCAAGCTCATATTCCGTTGTGCCGCGAAGTGCCACACTTCTTGCTCACTTCTTGCTCTTTGTTGTAGATCGTCTCTGTTGGGTGTAAACCTTGTATGTCAAAAAACACCACAGTATTCCTTTCACGCATGTGAGAGCGCGCGCGCACACACACACACACACACACACACACACACACACACACACACACACACATACATTAAGGAACAGGCGCTATCTGCGTCCCACCCAGTGCTACCACTATAATGTATAGGGCTTTGCATGCTCCCCTAGAGGGGGTCCATATGTCCTCTGCCAGGCTGGTCTCTTATCCTGCCTGTGCAGCACAGGCAGAGCAGAGCAGGGAAGCAGGGCTGTCTATTGTACAGGCCGGGTCCCGGGGAGGGAAGGAGAGGGCCAGGCACACACCTAGGGGACGAGGTAACAACAGAGGATAGGAGGTTGGGGTACGCAGAGATAAACCCCGTCTGGGGACCCCCGGTGCATTGTCACGTTGATTAGGAAGTGAAGCAAACAAATGAAGTAATTATGAGGTGTGTTTGTGTGTCCCTGCCGTGCACGGCACACACTCTGCACGGATACAGTAGGCGGGCGGCCGTGTGCGAGCATGGGGTTTTATGACTGGATGTGGGTGTCTATTAGCCCAGGGGTTTTCAACCTTTTTTTTTCCTACCAGGGACCACTATTTATTCAGCATCTGAGCCACAGACCACCATTTGATGACACCTTAGACCCCAAAACCCAAAGATTTCTCCATTTTTTTTTTAAAAATCTACAATTCTTGGATGGGTCTGGGAAACATGACAGTCAAACATACAGATCAAAGTGTGTGTGTGTGTGTGTGTGTGTGTGTGTGTGTGTGTGTGTGTGTGTGTGTGTGTGTGTGTGTGTGTGTGTGTGTGTGTGTGTGTGTGTGTGTGTGTGTGTGTGTGTGTGTGTGTGTGTGTGCGCGCGCCCCCACACTCACAGTCACATACTGTGTGTGTGTAGGCGTGGGTGTGAGCTCTACACCTGCGGGTTACAAAGTGGCTTACACATTGCGCTGCCTGTGCCAGCTGTGACTATGTGATATGTTAGCAGTCAGTGCCAAGCCCAGGTTCTGCAACTGTGTGAATAACACACAGCATGTGCTGTATAGTGTGTATGTAGACTGCAGTACAGTAGTGTATCTGTAGTGTGCAGAATGCAGTACAGTTAGTGTATCTACAGTGTATAAAATGCAGTATAGTTAGTGTATCTACAGTGTATAAAATGCAGTATAGTTAGTAGTGTATCTACAACAATGTATAGAATGCAGTGCATCTGTTTGTTATTTAAGCCTCATTATGACTCTGCTGGAGACTGATGTGCTGTGATTGGCTAAAATGCTGTCTCACCCCGTACAACTCCCCCTTAAAATTAGCACCACCTTTCCTGAGGCCGACGAATGTTTTGTTTTCATGATTTGTTGACAACAACGAAGTGTCTGTCTGCAGGGAAACATCTGCAAAGTAGAAGCAACGTAAAGCGGAAAAGACCAAAAATATATCTATTTATCTATTTAGATTTTTTGTTAAAAGTTGCCTCTATTACCTTTAAGATTAGAGAGTGTAGTAACACTATTTAGAAGCATCTACCTTCCAATCTATCTGCGATGTCTTCACCTGGTTGGCTGTCTGTAGAACAACGGGATCTAAACTAAAATATGACTTTACAAATGGTGTTTATTTTTTTGGGAAAGATTGTTAGGGAGGGGCACATTCCTTCACCAATCACACATTATTAGTATGACCCAGTTGTTTTCAACAATGCGTTTTGCTTTAATCCATGAAGTATTGCTTAAAATTCCATAAAGCTGATGTGATGCTCACGCCCAAGGCTTAAGGGTTTCCACTTGAAGCTGGTATTTAGACCAGATGTCTGTCACACTTGACTCATTAATCTACAAAGTACATATTTGTTAATTTGCGTTTATATTGTGTATCATTATGCTCTTCAGTGTGCCTGCAGATTTTTGAAAGGACTATTAGAGAGCGTTGCAACCTTGTACCGTTGTCCAGATCAATGCATACACAATCTGCATAGTAGTTTTCAATTAATGTAATCAGTTTGATCGGGCAATCGATCACAGGATGAATATGAAAACACAGGCAATAAGTTAATGTGTTTTCCAGCTCAGGCTATGATGAGGACAGACCAGTATTAATGATAGATGCACGCACACACACACGCACAAAGCACAGAGTATGACTTCTAGTAGCACAGATTTGGAGCCAGATGTCCGCAGACCACCTGCGTTATGTACCCCAGACTCACTCTGGAAAGTGTGTGTGTGTGCGTGTGCGTGTGCGTGTGCGTGTGCGTGTGCGTGTGCGTGTGCGTGTGCGTGTGCGTGTGCGTGTGCGCGTGCGCGTGTGCGTGTGCGCGCGTGTGTGCGTTGTGCCCTTGTGCCCATAGGAGTGGGTGCCGGGAGTGGCTTTAGGTGGGATCGATGAAACTCAAGGGTATTTGGTGTCACAGAGGCATCTCCAGGGAATGTGTGAGTGTGAAACAGAAGGCTATCTGAATGCCACCGAGTATAATGATATTGATTACAAACACGTGTGTGTGTGTGTCTGTGTGTGTGTGTGTGTGTGTGTGTGTGTGTGTGTGTGTGTGTGTGTGTGTGTGTGTGTGTGTGTGTGTGTGTGTGTGTGTGTGTGTGTGTGTGTGTGTGTGTGTGTGTGTGTGTGTGTGTGTGTGTGTGTGTGTGTGTGTGTGGTACTGTATGAAAGTATGTGAATGAGCAACTGGATATATACACATAGTGTAGTACTGTATTATGGAGTTTCTCATTAACTCATTGACCGCGAGCGGATCTTCTTTGTTTCCTCTCCACTGCCGCGGCTCAAACCAGTTCGATCGGTAAAAAAGCCCTTATTTTGAAGCTCAGATCTCCTAAACAGGATGTGCTGTTTCTGTTATGCTGTGTCTGTTGTCTTGCCTAATCGATCATCTGGCGATCTGCCCCAAAACATCCGGCTCACAAGTCAGGAAGAGCTGTGTAGCCCTGGCTGCTTAACCCATGCGCCAGCGACATTGAGGGGGCAAACCGGAGGAGAGCCGTTTGAATGCATTGGATTGAATGAATGTCAATGGGACGGGGGAAAAAAAAGTTGTCCCCAATTCTGTCCCAAATGAAAGTCAGCAACGGGATGATCATCAGACGATGCGCACGGACTAATAGTTGGATTAAAGAATGAAATCTACATTTCCGCGTGATACGAGCCGTCCGCGTTTTCGGTGGTGGTATTCCACGTGGATATCCACGAGCAGCGCGTGGACGGCGCCAAGAGAATTAAATGAGTATACAGCATGTGCCTGTGGACAAGTAAATTCGTGTGTGTGTGTGTGTGCGTGCATCCACGTGCGCTGGGAAACACGTCTCACATTAACCATAATGGATGGGATGGAAGTGGCCCCATTGGAAAGGGTGGGCCCTCTACATGTGCTGGTCCAACAATGTGAACTTCAACCGTGGACCCCCCCTCCCCTCCCCTCTCTCTCTCCCCTCCTAATCCTAATGGAGGCATGCGGCGGTAACGAGCGCCCCAGATCTATTTTTAATATCCCTTCTGCTCAATCGAGCCCTTGTTTCAGTTGTTTCAGCTCGTTAGCTGCATTTGTCAACGTCAGTGTGATGTTTGGACAGTCCCGCGCTGATTTTTTTGGGGGGGACGGTTCTAAATGCCTGTTTATGTTTCATCATGGTTTTGCTCTTCGTTTTCCTCATTGCCTTTTGCCTGCTGTGAGGCCGACACCTGCCAGCTAATGACGCAGCCACTTAACCAACCAGAGAATGACTCATCTTTGTTAGGAGTGCTCTCACTGTGTGTGTGTGTGTGTGTGTGTGTGTGTGTGTGTGTGTGTGTGTGTGTGTGTGTGTGTGTGTGTGTGTGTGTGTGTGTGTGTGTGTGTGTGTGTGTGTGTCCGCGCGCATGAAATGCAAGTCTGTCCTTGCATCCATGTGTATGTCCTCAAAGTTCTTAAAGCTGTGTGTGCTTTGTGTACGTTGCACACGTGGGAGAAAGTAAAACACAAAGAGTCTGGAAAAAAAAGAGTGGGAAAGAGGGTCTCCCTGTGTTGATTTATGGGTATATTCAGTGTCTGCTGGTCCGTATGGGCCCCCGTCCACTCCAACATTTAAGCACACACTTAAAACGTCAGTGTTTGTCTATTATTATGGCATTGCAGCTGCAGTGTGTGTGTGTGTGTGTGCGTGTGTGTGTGTGTGTGTGTGTGGTCACAACTAATCGTGGGGCAGTGGGAATGAGTGATGGCGAGCAGGCCTCTCAGACAGTGGAGAGTTCACCTGTCAATGTGCGCTACCTGAAGACGGATGGACATCTGGAAACTATTGGTCCACAGCTGTACACGGGGCATCTCTCTCTCTCTCTCTCTCTCAAACACACACACACACACACACACACACACACACACACACACACACACACACACACACACACACTGACATAGGCATGGAATCAAACATAAGTGAGTAATCAGTGAATGCACTCGTTTGCATACAATTAAGCAAACAAAATAATCACAACACAGTCGTAACACACCCACACACGCGCGCACACACATACACACATGCAAACCAATCCCCCGTTTTCTTCCCTTTGGAGCTTTTATTTTTCACATAGAGACCACATTATCTCCCCCCTCCTTTCTTCCTGAGCTGTAAAAACTCTTTATGAGAGAATAAGTGAGTGCCAACGGAGACCAATTCATCACACACGTGCCTACGCACGCACATACACACGCACATGCACACGCGTGCACACAAAGACACACACACACACACACACACACACACACACACACACACACACACACACACACACACACACTGTAGTGGGACCGTGAAGACTATAGTCAGTGTTAGCAGCATCGTTTTGGACAGGAGACAAAAGACAGACAATGAATAGTGAGTTAGGGCCTGGTGGAATACACACAATGTAGTCTGAAATTTCATGGGTTAAGACGCAAAATGAAATGGATACTGTGCAATTTAACAGCCTTTATTTTATCTATGATGGACATACTGTCAATACTGTGCCGGGAAATCTGGAATAGCCGCTAGCCAGTGGTGGTATATTGTCATTTGTCAAGTAAATATACTCAAGTATTCAAATGTAATTGAATTACAGGTAGTTCCCAACTAATTTGATGAATCAGCTTAGCAGCTAATCACTGGAGTTATCATGGGTGTTTCCCAGTGAGCAATTGTTAGAGCCATCTCTAGCAACTGCAAAGCAAAATATGGCCCAAAATGTGTTTGTCAGCAGCTAATCAAATGTTTTTTTGTTACAGAAAACATGCCGAAATATATAATTTTTAAGGTGACAGTGACAGTGCCACAATTAATTAATCGTTTAAATAATCTGCCGATCAATCGATTATGAAAATAATCCATAGTTGCAGCCCTTCAAATAAGGGTAATGGTTAATTCATAATCTATTTCATTGACATTTTGGCTCCGAGGACGGTAGAAGTGAAAATGTAATAAAACTCTCCAAGAAATGAGCTTTGTTACTGTCCAGTGCATGCAGCTAACTTACGAGAGAGAGAAACTGAGATATGCATAGAGGCCTACAGTGTAGGGAGTGAGTGAGTGAGTGGAGTGTTAGTGATGAAAGAACACATCAGCGACTCAGCAAACAGCCCACAGTAGGGAAATAAGAGAAGGAGAGACTAAAGGAGAGAGAGATAGACATACAAGAACATTAGGGAAATGAAAATAGGACTGTGGTAGTGCTAGAGATGACAGGCACTATGTTAGCTGGTCCAACATAAACCACAATGGTAACACACGCACGCACACACACACACAAAGTATGCGCAAAGGCTTGGACTAATTTTCCGTTGTCTCCTCAAAACAGAGTGATATGATGAACGCACATGTTGAAATGCACATGTAAACACATAGGCAATTACACAACCTGGAATTGTCCGGTCTTTGTGCTCTATCATTGAATAACGTGCGCGCACACACACGCGTACACACACACGCGCACACACACACACACACACACACACACACACACACACACACACACACACACACACACACACACTCTGTGTGTATCTGGGTGTAAATGTCACAGTGGCAGATGCTGCCAGGCTTCAGCCAAATGATGGAGACGATAGCTAATTGCTCAATCAGGCAATCTAATCTGGCCAATCTCATTTTCAGTTTCTCCTCTCTCCACTTACTGACCTATCCTATCCACTCAGCAGCTGCCAGGCCCAGCCCAACTGCACAACCAAGGGGGGGTTGCATTGTGAGTTCAGTGATTCAAAGTGATGTCTGGTTTACTGTGGATTACACAATGTTCTGACGGCTGTTTTTACTAATGAGCCATGGGTGCTGAATGTTTGTTTTAGTTGTGCTGTGTAATGTGTGCTCAATCCCCCCCATACACACACACTTAAACGGACACGCTATGTTAGTAGAGTGACTAATTGGTTGTTACTTAATTAATTTGACATTTTTATCCTGTGTGGGTTGTTAGGTGATTCGTGAATCATCACACATACACTACTGTATTGACACTGAAGGAAAAATTATTGGAATGCCATTTCCAGCGGTTATACAAGATACAAGGCTCTTTTCTTTCCTCTAAATAGTTTTCCAATTACATGTCTCTTTTACAAACTTTTTTCCTCCTTTTTATACCCTACATCAACTTAGTTTATGTTGTTGTTGAACAATTCTTCTCAGACACTCAACTAAACTGACTAAACTGACAAAACAATATCATATTCATTTTCTATTTCCTTGAGGTCACATGGGGGTAGATACTTGACGATTGTGGTCAACCACACTCTGCAGTTTACCCAGAATTGCATCTTTGTAGTTCCAAAGTGTTACCCAGAGGGAAGCAGTTTGTCTGCAGCTGTGAGGCTGGTTGGACCCCCAGCAAAAGGTCCGTGGAGTCACAGCTCTGCTCTGTTGTGCTACCTGACCTGGGGATGTGTTCTCTCTCTCTCTCTCTAATAACACAACCTGGATTAGAACATTGTGCATGCTATAGTGGTAAGATGATATTCAAAGCGCACTCCAAAGTTTGCAGTGTGCTGCAGGGCCATGGTCAGCAGTCGGCATGATATATTAGGCGATGGCTATGGTCGGCACTTACTTTGATAATATCATAGTTTGTGGCGCTGTAACTACTGTATGGTGACAACACATTCCAAGACTCCAGTAGCCCAATTGCAGAATGGCTACTGTTCACTGTAGACTGTAGGGCATAGACTTTCGTCACCGCTAAACCCCTTATCCCTTAACTTCTTTGCCTTTTTAAACTATTTAAAAAAATATTTTTTAATAGTTCAAGTGGCCAGTCTACAAGTTCACAACGTGTTAATAGATTGGTACGTTGAACTATTCCAAAAGGTTTTTCAAAATAGTATAAAAGGAATAAGGGGTTTGGGATAAGGGGTTTAGCATGTAATGAAAATGGAGCCCTATGTGTTTACACCACAAAAATGATAATAAACAGCTTAGATTTTGGAAAAGTGAAGAACAGGTGTTGCAGTTCTGTGCAAAAAATATGCTGATGGTCAAGGGCTGTGTGTGATTTCTGGACAATTAATCATGTCACTGAGAGGAGAACCCTGAACAGGTTATGATAAATGCCTTGATGTTTCTCTAAAAGAGAAGAAAATAAAACAATCAGGCGGATTGTACCTTATCTAATTTACAGTATATGTAAATGTGGAATATGGATTCCGAACTACCAATTGGGTTATTATAAAGGCCTTAATTGTGTTGAGAAAAAAAACTGTCAAACACACACACACACACACACACACACACACACACACACACACACACACACACACACACACACACACACACACACACACACACACACACACACACACACACACACACCAATGTAGTGAAGAACACAATCCCATTCTCAATTCACACACACACACACCTGCTGTGATACGTGCGTGTGCGTGAGACCTAGCTCACATGCCAGGTCTCCTGGGGGTATCAGTGATGTGTAGAGGGGCTATTAATTACCCCTTTCGTATTTGGTGTGTGCACACGCACACACACACACACACGCACACACACACACACACACACACACACACGCACGCACACACACGCACGCACACACGCGCACGCACACACGCGCACACACACAACACACACACACAGCAAGAGAAACCCTCGATTGGGTTGGTAGATGGTGCATGACCCCTCACATATCACCATATCAGCCGGTCATCCGTCTCCAGTGACCCAGGGCCGAGCCACTCATGCACGTTACCCCTGGAGCCAGATGTGTGGGTGTCTGTCCGCCACACACATGCACAAGTATGCATGCACAGTTCACACAGGCAGAGTCACAGCGGGGCACCGTTTCACTCTCACATGCATGCAGGCTCACATACCGATATGCATTAAGTGCTTTCTATGGGGCGCGTACAACTCGATTTTTTGTTTCTCAATGGCTGCACACACATACACACAGGCCTAGTGGTCCAAGCGTATGCCACATATAGAGCTGTGCAGCCACCCCCCTTTCATGATGTCGCTCATGTTCCAGAAGTGGAAACCTCATTCATTTTCCTTCCGGAATCCGTTTCTGGAACAGGGGCAGTGACGTCACTGCGCAGCTCTATAGGCTCTGGCCTGACAGCGTGTTGCGTGTTCAATTCCCGTTCATAGCAACCTTTTCTGCATGTGACTCCCCTTGTATTGCATGTTGTCTTTTAATATGCTCCAACTTTGCTTTCACGGGCCGGTCAGAGTAAGCAAAGCCAAAGTAAGCCCCCAAAAAATTGCCCCCCGGGCCCCATAATGCCCACCCAGGTCTGCTCTAATCGAAGATTGCATTTTGGAGTAGATTATGAGACATATAGGCACATAAGAGGCATATGAAACATTATGAGACATAAGGCACATAGATTATGAGACATAAGGAACATAAAACCACATGCGTGCACTGGTCGATCGTATCCGTTTTTAGGGGGCTGCGTTATCTAAAAATGCTAACCTTGCTAATGATGAAAAAATAAAACAATATCTCGGGCATGTAATTTATTACAATTTATTATGTAATTTATTATTGGGCAGCCTGCTTTTCCCACCTGTTTAACTACCACTTCCTCAGTCACTTCATCCTTATAGCAGGTCTAACTGCTCTGCTGTCTCCATGGCAACCAAGTCTGTATGCTACACCCTACCTGTGTATGCATGTGCATACGATACGAGTGTTCTGTAACTCTTCCAAATGTTGTTTTTTACTTTATACTTATTTGAGTATGTGCTGCTCCTGGTTGGCTTACATAGCCTGTGGCCCATTCATTTTCCCCAGCTCTATATGCACAAGCCAATAGTTAGTTACTGTATATAATGATGATGGTGTGTGTGTGTGTGTGTGTGTGTGTGTGTGTGTGTGTGTGTGTGTGTGTGTGTGTGTGTGTGTGTGTGTGTGTGTGTGTGTGTGTGTGTGTGTGTGTGTGTGTGTGTGTGTGTGTGTGTGTGTGTGTGTGTGTGTGTGTGTGCGTGTGTGTGCGTGCGCGTGTGTGTGCGTGCGTGCGTGCGTGTGTGTGTCTGTGTGGGCGTGCGTGCGTGCGTGCCATGCATGCACCTGTCTGGGACTATGGTGGAGCAGAGCGGGGGATGTGATCAGTAGATGAGCGCTGTGTCACCCAGCCAGAGGGGCGGCATGCAAATGACACGTGTTGTACTAGTGCACAGGACAAGCAGTCTGAGGGGAAATCAGCCTGGCTGCGGGACTGTGTGTGTACGCTGAGACAAAAGAAAAGAAAAATAATGTGTCAAATTTTGCTGTTGGAGAGTGTAAGAATGTTTCCCTTATGGGTCAAATACATTACAGGTTCAATTCACACTCCGTAAACACGCACACACACACACACACACACACACACACACACACACACACACACACACACACACACACACACACACACACACACACACACACACACACACACACACTGTGCCTCCCTAAATGTGGGCATTGTTCACTGTCAGGTGGAAGCCTTGCATTTGTTAATGATTATTAGGAAAACAATAGTTGTGAAAATAGGCGATTAACAATGTCATGCATTGTGAAAATGGATCCACTTTATGATGGGATCCAGAAAAATAAACACAGAGATTCAATGTTTCTGTCCAATAGTGTGTGTGTGTGTGTGTGTGTGTGTGTGTGTGTGTGTGTGTGTGTGTGTGCGTGTGTGCGCGTGCATGTGCGTGTGTGTGTTTGCGTTTGTTTATCTGTATTTCCCTAATGTGTGTGTGCGTGTCTGTGTATTGTATCCCTAATGGATCCTATGCCAATCTCTAACCTGATTTGCGTGCCAAGTGTCTGCTTGCGTGCTTGACTGTAGTTCTGCTATTCATCAGTAAAACGGTACCAGTCCTGAGGATTAGAAGCGGCGCGTGGCGGCGGCTTAGAACGTCTAAGGTGCAGCATGAGGTGCTGCACCACTTGGCTCTGCCAGGTCTATAATGTACAGTTAGAATTGGTCACATATGGAGATCTAGGGGTTTGATGAGGTCAAATCAACATGACAGAGTGATGGGAGATGCAGCTTTTTATTACTACTGTTACTGTTGGAGCAACACATGGTTGCCTTACACCAGATAAAAATAACAAGGAATACATTTATCACTATCCTGTGGCATGCCAGCGTCTTCCTTAAAGGCAGGGTAAGTGATTTGAAATTCATCGTGTAGGACCAGCCTGGTGCACTAGGGGCCCCCAAGAGTAGCTACACTATGTGAACCTGCTGCTCGATCCTGATTGGAGGAGAATTCACCCTGCACCTGGGGAACTTTTATTAGCTCCTCTGCTGACGTGGGGGAGGGGGAAACTCCATATATGGTCTGCACACCTTATAATAGAGCATTTTAACAGATTTTTTTTTGGGGGGGTGATATCTGACAAAGGTGAAATCACTTCCCCTACCTTTAAATAGTGGTTCATAGTTTTATATTAAACACAGTGTATGGTCTGTACCTCCCTCCTGGAGTCCCGTTGCTATCGTCCGTTCAGGCACAAGGACTGATACATGCCCACAGTCATATAGATACTTTCATTCTCTTTACATTCCGACTTACTTTTCTCTAATATTTAGTCCAAAAGCATTTTTGGTGAAAGCCATTGTTGATTCAGATGTCCATACTGATGTTAGATCGCATCACGACTGAAATATTACCGTTGGTGACAAAAGATAAACAAAAAAGCAGCCTGCCGTCACACGCGAGGGTGCAGGGTCGCGTGACAATCTAGATGGCGTCCTCCAGTGTTATCGACAACACCAGCTAGAATAGCGACCCGATGCTAATGTGAGCAGCATCTCGACTCGAATAACAAAATTAAGAAAATTAAGGTTCGAATTTATATACAGTATATAAAGGTTGGCCCTGCCTCCTTCTTTAACACACTGTCTACAGACACGGACCACAGCCCAACTTTTAGCTACTTTGTTGACTTTGTTGACTCACAGCTCGGTGCAGTGAAAAGCACACACTAACCGCAGCTTTGTGGCACATTTATCGTGTAGCTTACCTTGATTTGATTTAAACCAAAAAACAGTGCATTGAATTATTTCCTGTTTTATGTCCTGGGCGCGCTGTACGACAGTATTGGTATGGAGCAAACAAAGCATCTTCTCATAATAATTCCCTGCAGCTTTGTATGCTGTTAAGATAATTATGGATCATTAATTTGATCTAGCAAGAGAGGACCGTTGGCACCAACCACGGCAAGTAGGATACAGGACCAGCGTATTTAAAGAAAGGGAAAGTTTTATTGAACATTTTAGGTGTCCAGCAGCAGGCTAATATGTGTTAATTTCTATATAAAACAAATATATATATTTGTATTTCGAACGGTTCGATATTCATGCGAAACCATGGGGGCTATCAAAAGGAATGTTCGATTGTCATTTTTGGCCAATAATTGCAGCCCTAGTATCTACAGGATTGACACTAGGCCAGATTCATCCAGTTCACGTGGATTTACGTGAAAGGCGGATTAATTAGGAATGGTGCCAGGATTCACCCTCCCATGCACTTGCACCATGTCACAGCAGGAAGTCGAGGACCACAGCCCATTGTCCTAGAAAGCAGGCTGGCTGTGTGAACTATGGGGTGTGAGTAGATAAAGTTACTGTTAATGACGGCTATCGATTCACACTCTATTTATTTTCACATTGCTCCATGCAGCTCCATACAGCATGAGATCGGCGAGGCCAGTGTCACCTGATAAGGATCAGTCTGAGGTCATTGGGGACTGCACTCTCTGTGGCTCTCAGCCTCTTGTCTTGTAGCGTTATACAATATACTACTGGCTCTTAGTGTGTGTGTGTGTGTGTGTGTGTGCGTGTGTGCGTGTGTGTGTGTGTGTGTGTGTGTGTGTGTGTGTGTGTGTGTGTGTGTGTGTGTGCGCGTGTGTGCATGACTGTGTATGTGTGTGTGAGTGTGTGCGTGTGACATACTGGCTTTACAGCTTTTCATGACCTTGTTTCAGGTTCACAGCCACAGGCAGGTGCATGGACCTCAGTGTGTCCTTATCAATGAGGCCAATAAGCATAATGTTGGATGACACCATATTGTCATTCATGGGGCCAGAATGTCCTGATTTTCATCCACCTTCACCCTGCCCTACCTATGTTGGTTTATTGGTTATAATACTGTATATATGTGTATTATTATGCTGACTATTTTTTTTACTTAAAACATAACATGAGCAGGTCTACCACATCCACTGTCGCAACGTGTTGTGTACTTGTAGATCGTATTTTACATATGTATATTTTATTTAGAATTAAATCTAGATTTTCCAAATTTTAGTAACAATTTAACTTTTCTAGTCAAATATTGATAACTGTCAATGGGCTAGGGGCTCTCCATGTATGGATTTGTTATTGGACCAATTGTCTGGACTTGTCTCCTCAGTGGCTGACCTTTCTGTCTGAACTTGCACATGAACATTGACCACTGGCATATGCAGGGGGTGAGGTTATTATCCAGTAATATCCACTTTGCCCATATTTAAGCTATATATTTTACATTTGGGATTCAGTTACAGTTTTGGGACCTGTTGTCACTGTTGTGTATCCTATAGGTTAGGCAGTTTTGGGTTAAAACGTGGGTATGGACTATAGTCGCACTGAATCAAGGCAGAAACCAAAAAGAAACCTATTTTCTTTTCTCCGGTATTGTTTTAGACAAGCTGAGAACAGTTCTCTTGTTGGGGTATAGTTCTTCCAGTGGTAAGTCAACATGAACCTTGCCTTTAAGGCTACTGTAGCGGTGCGATCTATCCCAGGACCTGCGCTGTGTGTTTGTTAAGGGAAGTGCTGTATGGTGGATGGAGGCGACACGTGGGGGGAAATGAAAATGTGTCAGCGGGGCAGGAAATTCCACATATCACTGGCAATGAGTGGCTGCTGATGGCGTGTCTGTGTGTTGAGTGCGTCTGCGTGCTCATAATGGAGTGTTTATGTCTGTGCGTTTCTGTGCTGCACGCTGATGGTGTGTTTAAGTACATTTGTGTGCCACATGTTGGGTAGTTAGTTAGGACTGTGTGCGCGCTGTGAAACCTTCAATGTTAATTTAACTCTTGAGCGTGCACAGATGGAACCAAATGAACCCATAGGGGTCCATTTGGGCACTCTTAGAGCTACAAATGGACTCATTAAAGGGGAAAAAATAGCTCCTAAAAGAAAAATCATAAACATGCTGAAACACAAATTGATGATGTCATCAAGTTGTGTATCACCTGGTAATGATTTTTTCAGACCTCCATTTCCAGGAAGCACTGAATGAGGGGGGACCTTTTTAATTATGTCTACACAACAACTCTAAGGTATAGCCTAACTAACATAGTAAAATGTTGAAAATGGGTGGAATTCCCCTTTAATCCTGACGATAAATGCTATGGATTGTATGTAAACTATATATACACTATACTATATGTGTATATGTGCCCATGTACTGTATGCGTTTTTGGCCATGTGTGTCAGTGTGCTTGGTAATATGTGTGTAGATGTCTGTAACCATGTGTCTTTGGCTGAATATTGGTGTACGTGGGTGCGCATTAAAACGTTTGGCCGGGTGAGTTCCCCCCTGTGTGTGTGTGTGTGTGTGTGTGTGACAGAGAGTGTGTGCACATGCATTTGTGTGTGTGTTGGGGTGTACATGTGGGTGTGCTTGGCGGACAGCTGGCTGATCTCGGCCGTGACACACACTGTTACCCCGTAAATAAAAGTTTGACGATGATTGATAGTGGCGGGCCGAGTTCTCATGAATCAGGTTTTGTTTGTGCGGCGTGCACGCAGCGACAGGCCGCGCTGCACCGCCGCACTCGCTGCCACATATGGTGAAAACCCCGAGGCGCATCACAACCGCTCACTTCCCATAAACATCACGCGGTCGGGGTAATAACACTCATTTCAGCATCTTTTCAATCATTAACTCAACCCTGTTGCTTTTAATTTCTCAGACTTCTTTGCTTCCTGACAGCAGTGGTGGGAAAAAAGTACTTAATTTTTTTACTTACCGTATAGTGAATATAGGAAACAGTTGGCCCGAATTTCTGAATATTATTAATATTATATGTATTTTGTGCATATAATAATGTACATATGTACATTGTACACATGTAATTGCTGTTATGGCCGTACCTTAAAAGCTATCTTGATTATGGCAAAACCTAACTTAAATAATCACTATGTGTCTATAAAACATTTATTTGGCACTTTTGAATGCATTCATTGCATACACTATTCAGTGATATAATTTCTACCAATTTGGGCCGAAACCAAATGGCCCAAAAACAGTCATTTTCTGTCAAATATTCTCTGCAGCTGAATATTCGGTGCTTCACTTGTACCAATACTGAAAATTAGAGCTACTTTGTTCGTAGTAATAGCACCGAAGTAATGTTCTTATTGTAAAGTATTCATATTGCAGAATATCCTGTTTCACAAGTTCAAAAACCTTTTACAAAATCTATGTAAAATAGCAGATCTTTTATTTTCAAATGGATGAAGTGGTTCATGTATGTTTTTTTTTCTTTTTCAAAGTAAAACATAAGTATATAGTAAACTAAAGTTTTCAAATAATTGTAGTAAAGTAGAAAAACTAATGTTAGCTCTGAGATTGTAATTGGAAATACTGTACTCAAGTACAAAATGTTACTTGAGTACAGTACTAAGTTACTTTCCACCACTGCCTGACAGTGTTCTTACATCTACTGTATATAGGGGCAGGGGGTTCAGGAATATTCCCCATCGTCTGTGCGTCAATGGTTTCAATCCATGGTTTCAATCCAGTCTACATGTTGAAGTGTCCTTGGGCAAGACACTGAATCCCAAATTGCTCCCGAGGTGCTGGTTAGTAGCTTGCATGACTTCTGTGGATGGATGGATGTATGTAATGCTCCATGTAAAGCACCTTGGATAAAGGTGCTATATAAATTCAATATTTACCATCTAGGGTTGTCTGTCTGTACATCTGTCTGTGCATGGTGAACCAGACATCTCTGGAGATAATGTCAGGATGTTAAGATGCAAAGCTCCACTTATAAGCACAGGGATGAACCGATTCCATGTTGGTGGTCGAAGGTCAAGGTCGCAGCGTGACCCCAATCTTGCGTTGTGTGATATCTCATTAACGCCTGGAGGAAATTTCATTACATCAAGCAATTGGACTCAAGGATTAATTTGACGGTCATATTCAGCCAAGAGCAAAGGTCACAGTCTTCACCACAGAGAGTATTATATGAGCCTGGGCAGACATGGATGTAAACTGTAGCTGCTTGGCAGAGACATGCATTATCTCTAGACTTAATTTAAAGAGATGTTTATCTAGGGTCAACAGTGTTTTGATGTTTAAAGGTATATTCAGTGATTCCACTTAATTTCACTCTTCTTTTTTTGGATAATCCTCCCTACTATAGAGTGTGCTGACCATATAAGGAGTTTGGGGGGGACTGGGAGGAAAGCCTTCATCCAATCAGGATGAAGGGGGCCGTCCTCCAATTAGGATCGAGTGGGGGACAGGGCCTTGGTGTACGTGCTGTTGGCCTGTGGCACTCCCCCCACCCACTGTAGATTGTGCACATGTGCTTGTTTCCGGTGGGCCGGGAGGGTTTTCCAAATCGCCCAAATCCCTGAATGCTCCTTTAAGTCCAGGGTCTCAGGCAGGAGGATGGAAGATGTGTGTGACTTCATGGTTATACAAAGTGAGAGCCACTAGTCTAATATAATGGATGTGAATGCCATAAAGTACTTCTAAGTATATAACGCAAGTATGCCTATTCAGGGGGAAAAAACGCCGTGAGCTCGTAGATCGCTGAAGAGATATTATTTTGATGGAAATAAATGTCCAAATACAGTTGTCAGTCAAGTCTTGTCCCTATAATTACCAATGACGTAATTGAGGTAATTGACATGCAAATCCAAGCCTCCCACTGACGTAATTGACGTATTGTGTATTCTTGGATGGTTCTGGCTGTTTGGGGTGTAGTGGGGGCCCTCCGCCAACTTGTCACAAAGTCCCATGCAGCTGTTTCATTACAATGGACCCTTAGAGATCTCTAACTAGCCCTAACAAAAACAACAACAAACAAAGCAACAAAGGGATTGTTTTTACCTTACCTTATGTGTCTCCAAATAACAGCACAAAAGATCAAAAACATGTAAAAAAGATTGCCAATAGATCCAAAGGTAAATAAATCCAATAATTTGTATCAGGACTCCCATGCTGATGACAGGCTGCAAGCCACAGCCATGGCTTTACAGCTGGGAACACAATGTGCCATTCTGTGTTTGCAGTGTTGCCAACTTCCAAAATACACTAGTGACACTTCCAAAATGCACTAGAAGGAGCTAGGGCAGTGGTTTTCAAACCAGCTCACCAGCAAAAAAGCACTCGTTTTTCAAAAAAGTACTAGTTTTTCAATAATTTTGGTGCTAGGGTGGTCTGAAAAAAAGCTAAATATAGTGACAAATGCGCCAAGTTGGCGACACTGGTTGCCAGGTGTTTGGAGAGAAATAAGCAACCAGGTTTCATAATAATAAACTACTTTACACATAGTGCATGAAAAAGTTCAAATACATCAGAAAATAACAGTTCTGCAAGCTCACAACACGTTGTGAAGTGTTGTGAGGAAAGTATATGAAAAAAATAATAATAATGTTAATCCTTGAGAATAATAAAATAAAATATACATATTTCTTTTTTTCTGGGGAAAGTGGAGAGTGGAGACCTGCAGGGTTAAAATGAGACATTTGTGACATGTGTGGTCATATCACACATTTTTATATGGACATTCAAATATGTACTTTATTAGGGTATTTAGCTGGTCTGGCTACAGTATTAAGCCTAATTATGCTGGTAGGGAAAGGGTTAAGTAAATATTTAAGAAGAATCATTCACTTTGTGATATAAACACTAAATCTGGCATGAATAATAATAATAATAAAAACATTTGAAACATTTCAGAATTGAATGAGCTATGGCTTAGTTAAACGTCAGTAGACTTGCTCTTGGCTGTCAAAATGGCTTTGTGCGCTCTGCGGGAAATGTTGGGTTTGATTATTGTTTGATTGGGAGACAATACCATTATGTCTGATCTACGAGAAAAAAAAACATTTTAAATAGGCGAGGTATGGCTGTTTCAAACTAGTGTGCTTACAACCAAACATTTCTGCGGTATGCATGTACAAGACCTTGTAGAGGAGAAATAGCAGATACTTCATTGTGCATAGGCTAGACTTCACCTTTCTTCATGCAATGCATTGTGGCTGTGTTTCACGCATCACCTCTCTCTCTCCTTTCATCCTTCTCACCTAGTATCTATGGTTGTTTGTCCTTCCATCTCACTGACAGCATCACTCTCCTGCTTCCTGGTTGCCCTCTGACCTCTCTCCATTTTGTTGCTGACAGAAGCCAGGCCTCGCTGTCATCTCCTTGAGTCACCCGCTGGTCTCACGCATGCTCAAAAACATTACTATTTGTGATGAATTTACCCAACTTCAGTTGACTACACAACTCGACTATACAACAATTGTGCTATAGCTGCACATATCTTTTAGTGCTTGTAAAGAAATAATTATCCTGAGGATATGCCTGAGGATAAATCAATAATTTTGATTAATATTTTTTCCCCATGTCAAATGAAAGCAGGGAATCATAGCTGCACATTTCTAATCAATGGAACAATTATTTTTAATTAATTCCATGCCCACCTTTGTAGTTACAGTATATCATGGCAAGGTAGTATGCAACTAAAAAACAATCTTGCCATTCACAGTTAATAAGTTTAGGTTTAAAGGGATATTTGACATTCATAAAACTTTTGGACATTTCATCATGCTCATGCGAACACTCCAGACAGTTTTTATGTTACTCCATGTTACTCCGTTTTATGTTACTACATTTTGACCATGATAGATTAATCAAAAACACAATATTTTTTTCTGATGAATGATATTGTCCTCCTAATACATGAGGGGTGAAAACAAAAGAAAAATAAATTAATGAAAATAATAATATAAAAAAAAAACATTAAAAAGGCAAAAAATAAAGATGCAATACAATGAGGACATAAGATATGGCAAAAAACATTAAAAGTGCAAAACAATAAAAAACAGTTAATAGCAAATGCATAAAGGTACTGTATGTCTTGAGATGTGCTTAATGTCTACTCTACACGCTGCCTCCCGAAGTTATAGTGGGAGTTTGTTCCACACTGTTTTTGGGCACAGCAAGCAGGCCAGCTGTGGAAGACCTGAGGGGACAGCTTGGGACATATTTAGGGAGGCATGTAGGTAGGAAGGGACAAGAGCATTGAGAGCTTTATAGACAAGTAAAATTATTTTAAAATCAATTCCAAGACAACCAAGAGTAAACCGAGGACTGGAGTTATAGTTCTCACATCTTAGTTTAGTTAAAACTCTGGCTGACGCTTTTTGGACAAGTTGTAATCTGTCAGTTTAGTTGTTTTCTTCGAGAGTCCTGAAAAAGTGCAAATACAAAGGCGTGGATCAGCGCTTTAGCATCATCCAATGACAGGCTCTGATTTGTGCAGTGTTTCTAAGTTGGAAAAGGTGGTCTTGGTGGCATGCTTTATGTGTGAATTAAAATTCAACTTGGTGTCAATAATGGAGGCAGCTACATTTAACAAAACAGTATTTTAAAAATAAATGAAAACTGGAAATGAAAATGCATGACCAGATATTGGTCAAACATGAACAACACAATAAATCCTTTGATTCATATTATGAAAAAGGAAACACTTTTCATATGCCAGCCTTTTTGACTTACTGCTTTTAGAAACAAATTCTTCCATTCCTATTTGTGTCATTTCATTCTTGTCACAAGCACAGAACAGAACTCACACTGTATTATTATTATTAGTAGTAGTAGTATTTATTTTAAAATCAAAGCTTGTGCAACATACACATACCACAATGGTTCTATCAAACTGCACAATTCCAATAAAACAGGTGCTAATAAGTCTGCTAATAACACCAGGCTACTTGTCTTGATTGATGATGTGAATATGAACAGACTTGATAATGCAACATCATGATGAGAGACTATAGCAATTATTTTCTGATTTTATAGGAGTAATACGGTGTCCTGTGATCATGTAGTCGAGTAAAAGTATCTTTTCAACAATTTAATTGGCCATAGACAAGTCTTTCTGCTGAAACATTTTGTCCACATAGTGAGAAATGAATGACCTCTGACATGCACTACTGTCGGCATGGTATAGTAATTGCAGGCACCTCCACCACCTCCAACATAATGACACAGTCATGTAGCATTCAGTACCAGGAAACCAGAGTCCCTGATTGCTTAGCAGAAAGACAATCTGCCCCAGACATCACTGTACCCTGTCACCAGCATCCCCCCATATCCTGAAACGCCCTATCAGATCTCATTTAACCACATGAACCCTTGGCATTCTTATGTTGGCCATGTCATAGGCGAAAATGCTCAACGATTCACAAAAAAGTATAAAGCACTTTTAAAACAACCAAAGCACAGTTCTCTACAACAGAGGTCCTCAAACCGTGGATCGCGGCCCCACGGTGGTCCTGAAATTATCTTGGGGGGTTGCTAGATGTTTTTTTTTTTTTAGCTAAATGGCTGGGAAATGGAGGTTGAGAGTTTTTATAGCACACACACAAACATTCCTTAATGATGTATGGTTACATACTTTTTCCCATTGTTAAGGCTATTGTAGTGGTCAGTTTGTATTCAGGGGGTGGTCCAGACATGGCCACAGCATTTCCGGGGGTCCTCAGCCTAATACATCGAGAACCCCTGCTCTACAACAAGGTTAAAAACGAAGCATCAACAAGCACTCGTCGGCACACAAAACATACCTAGGCGGCCTATGCCGCCTAGTTAAAATACGTAGGTTTAAATAGGTGTGTTTGAGAAGTTTGAGAATTGAATTGAATTGAAGTAGAGATTTAGAATCCTGGCAGAGAGGAGCGCAGGCGGAGGGTGGGCTGCCTACTGCTACAGTCGGCTGAATAATCAGAACTGGCAGGCTGCCGTCGCGCCCAAACACGCCAGTGCCGCAACGTCAAGCACGCCAATTTGGGCAAAAAGAAGAAGCGGCACTCGTCTGTCGCGTATCACTCATTTAATTTTCCTCTGTATTTTCCCTTCTTGCTTTTGTTCCGCTTCAGGTTTTGGCACGACTCTGCATGGCACTCGCATGAGGTCATGCGTGCCTATACTGCCCGAGTGCACGTGCAGGCACACACACACACACACACACACACACACTGCAGTACTAGACGTGAGCGCTCAGCAGCGCGCAGCCAAATCCTCAGGCTCTGAGGCAGACGTTCATCTGCATCTGAGTAGTAGGACCATGAGGCAGGCTCTGCCAACAGCTCCAATTTGGAGAGACGTGAAGCAGAAGCACGTGACTCCACTGCTGCTGCTCTCCTTTCATTTTCATTTTTTTCTTCCCTCCGTCATTCCGACGTCTATGCCTTTCTTTTCTCACCCTTCTCTGCTCCCGCCTCCGTTCTCTGTCACTTTATCTCCATCTGCCTTACGCACAAAGACACACTTCCTTGCAGATGCTGTGTGTGTGTGTGTGCAGGGAATTAGCTTTGTCTGCTGCGATGAGGGTGTGTGTGTGTGTGTGTGTGTGTGTGTGTGTGTGTGTGTGTGTGTGTGTGTGTGTGTGTGTGTGTGTGTGTGTGTGTGTGTGTGTGTGTGTGTGTGTGTGTGTGTGTGTGTGTGTGTGTGTGTGTGTGTGTGTGTCATATCAGTAGTAACATACTGTGACATATAATGCAGTAAAATCTACTTATGCCCTTTATATTGAGTGTTTTATGTCATAGGCTGTCAGGGTCAGTGCACACAGAGTTATGAGATGTCCTGTGTGTGTGTGTGTGTGTGTGTGTGTGTGTGTGTGTGTGTGTGTGTGTGTGTGTGTGTGTGTGTGTGTGTGTGTGTGTGTGTGTGTGTGTGTGTGTGTGTGTGTGTGTGTGTGTGTGTGTGTGCATGCATGCAAGTGTGCACATAGGAGGAAGGGGCATAGGAGATGACATTCATATTAGCCTTGTTATTGATGGCGCGGACAAGTGGGGGGTGGAGGAGAGGGAGAGACAAGAGAGAGAGAGATGAAGAGGGAGAGAGACAGACAGAGAGAGAGAGAGAGACAAGAGAGAGAGGGATGAAGAGAAAGGAAGAGGGAGAGAGCAAAGAGATGCTTGAATTACTATATGTCTCTCTGTCTGCATGTCAGGTCTGTGTCCAATCAGCCGTGTCCTTGGCGTGCTGCGTCCAATCAAAGGGGTTTGGGCTCTCTGGACGTGCCGTCATTAGGCAGGCAGTGAGGAAGAGAGACATGGATCGACCTGCTGTAATCATATAGGTGGCAGTCTGGAGTCTGGGCTCCAATCACGTGCGCGTGCACACACACACACACACACACGCACGCGCGTGCGCACACACACACGCACGCGCGCACACACACACACGCACGAGCACACACACACACACGCACACACAAATGCATAGACATACACAGGCAGCCTGCACCTATGCGCTACGCTTCATTGCAAGCACACTCATTTATGTACATGCGTGCGCGCACGCGCACACACACACACACACACACACACACACACACACACACACACACACACACACACACACACACACACATTTGCATGTGCACATCTGCACATACCACACAGACACACTTGACTTCAAAAGAGAAAGGGAAGCCTGGTTAAAGCCAGCAGTGATTGCTCATCAGGAAACAGTGCCATGGAACAAGCTCTGAGATTTCCCCTGCTGTTTCCCCTCCCCATGCAGCCCAGTCACTCTTTTATACTACTAGGACCTTACCCGTTGTGAATATATGAACACCAAATGATCTACAGTGTGGTTAATGTGATTTAGCCTAATATCAATACCAATAATGTAAGTATTTTGATGAAGTACTGCTGTAGTTGTGGATACTTGATCATGGGAAAAGGGGAAGCAGTCATAGCAAAGCAAGGTACACTTTAATGCAACATATTTTTGTAGCATTAAAGTAGGTGTTTGTGTGAACATCATGAAACCACTGGTTTAGAAAGTGGAGGGTGGTGAGTCTTAGTAAAACACACACACACACACACACACACACACACACACACACACACACACACACACACACACACACACACACACACACACACACACACACACACACACCCACACGCGATCAAAATGACTAATAATCTACATTCTGTAGTTGTGTAGACTTGGGCTAATCAGATGTTTTACACTGTCAAAGAGTTACATCTGGTTAAGCAAATTTCCATCATGTAGCCTGAGGACCTCCTGGAATCCTCTCAGGGACCACGCGGATCACTGGTTGAGAACCACTGTAAGGCATTATGCACGTCTCTATTATTCAGCGATTCGTTGTAGTCGTTGCGCTCGCGTCTCACTCGTGTCCCCGCAATGATATTCCATGTTGGGTCGGTGTGACGTCCGGTGACAGAGCTCTTTCCCCCGGCGACAGAGCAGAGAGAGAGACGGGGGAATGAGTGGACTTTACCCCGGCCACAGAGCTCTTTCCCCCGGCCACAGAGCAGAGAGAGAGACGGGGGAATGAGTGGACTTTACCCCGGCCACAGAGCTCTTTCCCCCGGCCACAGAGCAGAGAGAGAGACGGGGGAATGAGTGGACTTTACCCCGGCCACGGAGCTCTTTCTCAACATTTAAATAAAATAAAATAACTGTCTTCATTTAATAATAGCAGTACATGTTTACTCAAGACTCCCCAATTGTTTTACAATAAGAAAATCCTTCAGGTCTGCACTCTATGCCCATTGAACCATTTGAACCATCTGATTAGCATTTGAATGTCTGATTGCCCACCATCGGCCACTTCCCCTACTCCAGACCCAGACGTGTGAAAACCTACAGTTATAGTACAATTTAATTATCATGAAATCCTCAGAGTCGCAAAATATGCATGTCCCTGCCGTTGTAGAACTCAACAAATATGAATACTGCGGTCGCGTGACATTGTAGATGGGCCCCGGCCACGGAGCTCTTTCCCCCGGCAACAGAGCAGAGAGAGAGACGGGGGAATGAGTGGACTTTACCCCGGCCACAGAGCTCTTTCCCCCGGCCACAGAGCAGAGAGAGAGACGGGGGAATGAGTGGACTTTACCCCGGCCACAGAGCTCTTTCCCCCGGCCACAGAGCAGAGAGAGAGACGGGGGAATGAGTGGACTTTACCCGGCCACGGAGCTCTTTCCCCCGGCGACAGAGCTCTTTCCCCCGGCGCGAGGCAGATAATAATCGAGGATGTTTTTTCCTTGGTTGAGCAGCAGAGCAGGCAATGCAAGGCGTTGAGCGAGGGTGAGCGATTCGTTGTAGTCGTTGCGCTCGCGTCTCACTCGTGTCCCCGCAATGATATTCCATGCATGTTGGCTCGGTGTGACGTGTGTGATAGGGGGCGTGTCGCTTCCCGCATATAAAGCTAATGGGATGCACAAATAAATTCATTATAAATCAACGGTGTGTTAATTTGGCAAAAGGGCTCCGTCAGTCTCTTCATGACATTATGGTGAACGGCTGTGTGAAAACTTACAGCAATGGCTGGAGCCATCGCGGAGATATTTGTGTTTCAGACATTCATTCGGACAGACAACTCCTTAATTTTAGTATGGATGTTGTGTTAGAGGCACTTCATAGGCATCATATACAGTAGCAGAAGGACTGTACAAATTACCTTTCATTTATACATCCATGTTAACATAAAAAAGAAACAGCATCTGTGGCAAATCAGCCTTTCATTATATTATTTCTTTACTTTAATTCTAGTGTTTCATTACTGTAATACAGGGGGTTTCAACCTTTTTTAATACCAGGACCCACTATTTATTCAGAATTTGAGCCACGGACCACCATTTGATGACATTTTATCTCCACAGACCCCAAGACTTATTTTGCTTTTGTCCACAATTCCAGGCTGGATTTGGGAAACAAAGATGGCAAACATACAGATCCAAATGACCATTAATCCTTTACATTGTCTATACTTGTGTAGACTTGGGCTAATTCACATGCTGAATATTTTAACTCTTGAGAGCGTAAACATGAAACCAAATGGACCCGTGAGGGTCCATTAAACATGAAACCAAATGGACCCTCGCAGGTCCATTTGGTTTCATGTTTACGCTCTCAAAGAGTTGCATCTGGTTTACCAACTTTCCATCATTTAGCTGGTGGTCCCCGAACCACTGGTTGAACACCACTGCTGTAATGTATAACATGTGGGTGGCAGTTCGATGCTTTAAGTACTTCAAGTTGATTTGTTTTAATGTATTGAGACAAGCAGAATGACTAATGGGAGAAGGAAGGCGGGCTGAGAACGTTTCCCCTCATATTCTCCTCCCCAATATAGTCGTTGTCAATTCCCCCATCTGCCAGTTGTGTTTGTTGCAGCGACCAAATGCACCGGAGGCACTGCTGCTGGGAATCGAACCAGAAACCGTTTTCTGCAGTGCTTAAATTCATGACTATTTGTTTTTGCCGCTTCACCACCCAGGCACCCCAGAGGCAAACGTATGGTATCTGCTCCGTCGTCATAGAACATTGATTTCTCTTTGTCTTGGATGCAGGATGGTGCACAGCCTGTGATGTTGTGAATGTTTTCAACAGATACACACAGTAATTAGCATTGACTACTCCCACTGACTGTTAGTGTACTGTAGCTTTACAGTGTGCGAAGTGTAACAATCACTATACCACAAGCTAATTAAAACAAGATGGCTGCTATGTTGACAGGTTAAGTGTTTGTTTTCTGAGATTTTGCGTTCTTGTTTTTGTTCTGTTTTTGCTTCAGATCCTGTGTTCACTTATGGCACTGTCCTTGGAGCTGCTTCAATCTATCTTCCTCTCTTCCTCTTTCCTCCTCTGCCGCTGCTCTCCCTCCTCTTCTCGCTCTCCAAACCGAATTAGAACAGTTAGAAGTTTGAAATTAAAAACAGCAGCATGCGGGAGAGAGGCAGAGAAAAACGGGAAACATGATGACAACACAAATGGGAAGAGAATGAGAATGGGAGTGTAATAGATTAATAATGTGGGCTGAGGCCCTTGGGCTGAGAGAGAGAGAGACAGGGAGGGAGAGAGAGAGAGAGAGAGACGTACAGAGAAAACTAGGGAGAGCAAAAGCGCTTCACAAACTTAATGAGAAATGGAAGGGGGAGAGAGAGAGAGGGAGAGAGAGAGAGAAAGAGAGAGGGGGGGAGAGAGAGACTTAAAGGGAAGCTGAAACAAAGAGAGAGAGAGAGAACATATGAATACAGTTTCCATCACTTCCAGTTTTGTTCACGCTCCAGCGCAGGCCAGGGCTCCGATGGGGCGACTCGTCAGCCGTGGTGAAAACACACTCCTACAATCACCAGCAGCGGAAAACAGCCCTGCCAATTTGTTACCTGACTCGCCACGGCAACCCATACCCCCGCTTTACTGCACGCTGCAAAACGGCGTTTTTAACAAGGCCACAGGGCGATGAAGTGAGAAATGTGTGTGGCAGCGGCGGCGGTCGAGTCTACTGCGCGTGTCTGTGTGTTACTGCTGTCTTGTTCCTCTCTAATTGCCTGAGCTCGTCTTGAGGGAATCTGATAGTTAACGCTTTTGGCCATTTAATGTTGCTGATCCCTTTACACTTCCTGGACTAAGTACAGGAAGACTTTGCAGACACAGACAGACACACACACACACACACACACACACACACACACACACACACACACACACACACACACACACACACACACACACACACACACACACACACACACACACACACACACATACACACACATACACACACACACAGAGAAAACGATGCAGAAAACGATGAACCTGCACATGCACACATGCACAATGATTTGAATTTCACCTGATCAAAAACAGCTCTGCGGGTGGACGGCCGGCGTCCGGCTATACACATTGTCTTTACGAGATCTGTATCTACACTTTTGGGGGAGTATTTTGGGAGAAGATGAGAGTATAAAAGAGGAGCGGATGGAAGCGCGGACCTGGGACGGGGAGAAGGCCAAACTCCATCTCCCCACATTACTCAGGGGTGAAATATGCATCCGCTGGCGTGAGAGAGGGGAGAGCAGCTAACGAAGAGCATCACTGAACCAGCCAGCACTTGGGCTTTTAGTGCAGATGAAATTAAATTACTCCCTCTCTGTCTCTCGCTTCTTTCTCCCTCTCTTTCTGTCTTTAATAGCGTCCATATAGCCAGCGTATTAACTTTGGCGGTGACGCGAGGCAGGTTTGGGCAGTGTCTTGTATTTCGATCCCTCACCGCTCCTAGGCAGTAAACTTGAGACCATTGTTCATTCCTCTTTTTTCCCCCCAGTCGTTTCTTTGTCCTCTGTTAGCAAGTGCTGTTGGCAGCGGTTGATTCCACTCGTCTGTCTGCCAAAGACTTGACAGTGTTTTGAGATTTGGAAATGGGCTGTTAGACTTTTACTGCTACAGGTATGGAACTTAATTTTGCAAGGGGTAGGGGTCATGTGTTGGGGGGATGGGGTGGGGGTGGGGGGGACGTTGGGCACTGGTTGATATGGGCTGATCTCTGTTTCCAGCCGTGTGATAATACTCTCACGCCATCACTACCCCACTGGCAGGTTCTGTAACGCTACTGGCTCCCAGCGAGTTTTGGAAATGTCACTTCAACTTCAACTTCATTTTTCCTTTCGGAAACTTCTTTTGTGCAGTGGTTAAAAGTAAAACAGAGAAGACAACATTACATACAGTATATCACTATAAAAAGCTAAGACTGCTAATAAAAGCGATAAAAACGGCTTTAAAAGTTAGGTTAAAAAGTTCAATTAAACATTTCATATGGTTTCCCACAAAGCATATAACAGTCAGTCTCTCAATCAAATTGTATATAATAGTTGGACATAATTGTACATAATAATTCCTAGAGCGTCAAAGTCTGACATCAACATCGGTAGAGGGTGCAAGTCGACAGGTTCATGTATTTTATTATTCGCATTGTAGTCCCCATAGTAGGATTTCAGATCATATAAGAACAGTTTTGAAACTGTTCATGTGTGTGTGTGTGTGTGTGTGTGTGTGTGTGTGTGTGTGTGCGCGCACGCACACACACACACACACACGTAATTAAACCACTCATTGTACACTGCATGTCCTTGCTTGTGTATGCAGTTACACATCAGCATTCTGACGCACCCCCATTCCGACTCATCCTCATTTAACGGTACTGGTTGATATGGCCTTGGTCCGATCGTGAAGAATGCTCCGTCCGAACCATGGAATGGTCGCTCCATGTAAATTTGAACAATTTTTCATGTTTTAGAACAGGGGTGTCCAAAAAGTAGAACGCAATTTACCAATAGGCTGTGCAGGTACCGCATGACAGTCCCACACTTTATATATTTATCTGCCAGGTGAATTAAGGTGACTTATTTACATAGAAAATAAAATTTTGGTGCATCAGAATTCTGAACACTTGTACAGCAAAACGCAGAGTGCAGTACAGTGGAGTGACTCATATTAAAAGGCACATTTACTACTGATTGTTTAATGGTCAATTATGTTGTATGACAGCTGAGTTAATAACCGGAAATTCAAAGGCTCACCTACAAAGCATCTTCTGATTTTTTGTGCCGTTTCCTGTTAAGATTAATTTCCCAACAATGCTCTCTCTCTCTCTCTAATCTTAAGTACATTACTTAAAGTAAATTGACTTGAGTAATGTCCACCACTGGGTATATGCATAGAATTTGTCTCTGCATTGAGTCTTAAAATGTGCACAAAGTAAACAGAAAATACATGCAGTTGTAATATATACAGCATGGTACATACAGTACATACAAAAACATACTATACATACAGTTGCCTTGCAACTGTAACTGTGGTTGTCACAAAATCCCAAGAAACACCTGGACATGTTGTCTCACAGCACACAGTGTGACCAAGCCCAGCGTTTGGAAACCCCACATCCCACCATTGTTGCCATAAACCACCTCACTTCCACCCAGATGTTGATAGCCACAGCTCTATTTTAGTCTGGCAGCAGTAGGACTAAGAACTGTCTAAACCGTGCTGCGTTAGCTTTTTATTTTACATTACTCCATTACACTTTTCATTGCTCTTCTATGAAATGTGGTCAGATCCCGTTGGCTCGGATGTTCAGCGAATTGGAAGTGGAGAGTTCTGGGGTGAATTTAGCAGTTGACCAGCAGACTTATGGGATATTGAGTCATGCAGGTGAGGGTTCAAGCCACAAAAAAAGGAAAAGAGAATAAAGCGACAGGCCTCAGTGGAAACTCAGTGAACCATTATTGGACTTAGTGGTTTTTCAGTCGCCAGCCATTTTACTGTGGACAAGTTCTTACAAGATGGAGCCTTCAAATTCTCCATGGAAATGTACTTTTACTGTAACAGCAAGAATATTTCACCTCGCCGCTGGCCCGTAGAATTCTGCTCCCAGACGACGTAAAAGCACGCACATTCCCAATCCGTGTAATGCATTTGGGGCTCGCTGGTGGGAGCTATATGGGTATCGGGGCTAATTTCTGAGCTGCCTTGATTGACACATGCAAGCTGGGAGGATTTGGCCCCCGTATACATGCTTCTAGGAGCTCTGTGTTAGAGCGCTTGTGGCTCCAAGTGGCTGGTAAGCAGTGATTACTGGACTTGGCCTGAGCGGCTGCTGCTGTAGTCGAGGGAAACGTGGCCCCAGAGAGCCCACACTTAATGACATCAGGGAACACCGCCCAGCCCAGGTTCATCCACAGCACACAGTCTGAGTGGAGGAGCATGGTGGAGAGTGAGGGCGTGAGACACAGAGAGAGAGTCATATGCTTGAAATAAGCATTAATGCGCATACATTATATTAATATTTTTGTGTATACTATATACATTTCAGTTATACATTATGTACATAAATCAGAGAGAGGGTGTGTGTGTGTGTGTGTGTGTGTGTGTGTGTGTGCGTGCCAGCGAGTGTGTGCACGCGCTCAGCTGTCATTCCCATACCACCTCTTTGTTCCACTAAGTCTGTCTGGCATTTTAATGGAGGGAAAGAAACATTCAAAAGTGGTATAGTGTATGAGAGAGCAATTACCATTAACGAAATATAATCGTGACTGCTTTTTGGCTTCACTGAGCCTTGCAGCTCTGAAGCGGCACTAGAGGTTGTTTTTTTTACGACTGCTATTCCACTCGGCTTTCTTAACACCCGTCCCTCCTCCGCCCCCGGCTCTGGTCTAGGGCGTAGCCGCCGGGCTTCTTTTCCTTCTGTGAGCAACACGCCGGGCTTCGCCAGGCAGAGCCATCTAGAGACAGAGTTCTGAAATTCCCGTCCATGTTAACGGCCGCTGGTCGCTCCTGGAGGAGCCCTAAGCTGACACTTTCAAACTGGAAGTTGATAAATGAATGGGATTTAATCGGGACCAGCAGACAAGGCACGGAAAAACATCATGTATTAATGGCCGTGACCTCATAAACAAATCATCGATGCAGACAAATTATAGAACACACATCGCCGGTTATTTTTGGATACTTTGTCTTATGATTTGCAAACGATATATAATTATATTGATGCGTTGAAAGATCAGAATGCTAGTTTCTCCAATTGCAACTCATTCACACACTGTTATGAACTGACATTCTCACAATACGGGGTGCCTCATGAGATTTAGCTGGGGAGTAGAGAAGTAGTCAGAAATGCATTGGAGTCAACATTTCAAACTAGTTGTCACTGAACAATACTTTAAAGCAGTGGTTTTCAACCTTTTTTTTTCAACCAGAGCCCACCATTTGATGACATTTGATACCCCACAGACCTAAAACTAAACTAACTGAATATTTTAACTCTTGAGAGTGTAAACATGAAACCAAATGGATCCGCAAGGGTTCCATTTGGTTTCATGTTTATGCTCTCAAAGAGTTACAGTACATCTTGTCCATCATTTAGCCTTTATACCACCTGGAACCCTCTCAAAGACCACTGGTTGAAAACCATTGCTTTAAAACAGTTATCATTTTGCATACGTACCTAAAATAGTTCTTATTTGCGGCGCTCTCGTTGAAAACAATGTATGTTCGCTTGCAGTAAATATCGCAACTCTTCCTTTAAGTGGCTCTGGGTGGATGTTGCTGTTGCTGCTCCATCCAAAGAAGCCAGAGAGGACCTTGGCTAAGCATTATCTGTATTGCTGTAAAGCAGATGCCCTGCCAGCAGAAAGCCCAGCAGACAGCACTGGAGACGGACGAGGGGATGAATGAGGGAGACAGGGCATCTTCCCCCTCCTCCTCCTCTCCTCCTCCTCCTCCCTCCTCATCCTCAGCCCTGCGGGCCGCGGTGGAGCATCCAGCCAGCGCAGGGAGGGGAGGACGGGGCGAGTGGATCGATATCGCCTGAGATCGTCCTCTCCCACGTTGACATTTCTCTGCCTCTCCTCGGGAGGCTGTTTAAAGCGTTGAATGAATAAAGCTGTCACAGCCCCATTCCTCCCCGCATCGTCCTCTACCAACCTCCGCGTCGTTCCTGGCAGCCGGCCTCGCCCGCTAGCCCTCCATCATCCCGGCACACCATTGGCCCCGGCACCCACGGCATGCTTGACTAATGGGGTCCCGCCATTGGTCCGAGGCTGATGGATGGTCAGTCTTGATTGGCCTGAGCTAATTAGCGACCTTTTTGAGACGGTATGATGGATGGGTTAGTACCGCCCACTGCGCCCCCCCACCTCCTCCTCCTCCTGGTCTCTGGGACGCTCACAGTGATTTCTCTCCTGCTGTTTCCTCATTGTGTTAGCCACTAATTAAAAGTACCTAATCAAATGATCAACTTTGGCCTCCCCCCGAAGGCAAAAAAAGTCCTTAGTACAACAGTCTTTGATTCTCAAGTGGTCCTGGAGGCCAAACAGCATCAGACATTTTAGATAATTGGATTGGATGTGACTCAGCGCCTGTTGACTTGTGCATTCACACACAAAAAAATGAAATAAAAAATAACGTTGACTTTAAATGTTTCGTGGAGACCTTAAAGGGATAGTGCGGATTTTTTTAAGTGAAGTTGTATGAAATGTCAACTGTATTAATTGATGTTCCCGAGGTGGGAGTTATGCTCTGGTTTTGGTGAAATATCAAGTAGTTCTGGTCATTTTGTGGAGGTCACTGGGGGCCACGCAGTATAAGTAAATGAATGCAAAAAAATTAACTTCATTTGTATTGTTGGCCCATTTCTAAAATATTAGCACATCCTTTGTTTATTTTTGACTCCTCTGTCACAGGGAACTATGTATTTTGTGTTCATATCATTACGCCCAAAAAGTAGTTTTTTTCCGATAGGGGGGTAAAAAATGAACTAAGAACGTGCTAATATTTTAGAAATAATTCAACAATACAATTGACGTTAGTTTTGTGGATTCATTTACTTGTACTGTGGCCCCAGTGACCGGAACGACTTAATATTGACCAAAACCAGAGCAAACTCCCACCATGGGACTCTTGACATCAATTAATACAGTTGACACCATTATATTAATGGCAAGTATTTCATACAGCTTAAGTTCCACAATCTGAACTATCCCTTTAACTCACAACGCATCTCATCCGTCCATGAGGTTGGAGATGCAGTAATTCAGCCTTCGCGCACAACAGCATAAGTTACCTTTTCCCCCACTGTTACCTACAGTTACTTGTACACACAAAAATGCTTCATAATATTATGGAACGCATGGTGTGTACAGTCAGTGTAATACCTGTTCCTGTCAAACGTTTTTGTTTTCTCGTGTTTGCCGTGATCTGTTTTTGTCTCTTTGCCAGTGACAGTGCCTCCTCTTGAGTCTTAATACTGTATGTTTACACAGAGGCATCTGGCAGGATCCTGTTACACTCCTGTTCTTGTATGTATGTGTGTATGTATGCATCTATGTATGAATGGCATGCACACAACTGGTTATATTTAAGCCGTGGAGCACCGACATGGCATGAAACTCAAACACAACACTATTTTGGATAACACGCAACTTCGACGTTGGGACATGTGCCGACGTTTGTCATAGTTTCTGTTTTGTTTTGGGGAGGGGGATTTTTTTTATTCCCCTTGCCGTGAATTCCCCCGTCTTTGGGCTTTTCATGTCTACATGCTTTGAACATGAAACCTGCTTGGGTCACGTTGCCAGATATGGAACTTATATCTAAAGTCATACAGCGTTTGGGGACTCTAATTGGAAGCAGAATGTTTTTCTTCAATGCGATTTGGTTATTAGCAGATCATAAAGCCTCAATGACATAATGTGGTTAGCGTGGTCGTTCCCTGGTTTACCGTTCTCCCTCCGTCTCTCTCTCTCTCTCTCTCTCTCTCTCTCTCTCTCTCTCTCTCTGGTCGCTGTTGTGAGCGGTTGCATTCCTGCGCCGCCCGTTGCAATAACAGCTCAGCGCTTTAAGCAAACTCCTTCACCGCAAAACTTACTTTCCCTCCTCTACACCCCCCTCCCTCCCTTCCTGCCTTATGGTCGCTTGTTCCACCCTCTCATCTGGTCCGATCTGAGAGCCGTTTTTATTATAACCCAATCATAAAGCGCAGCCTTGGCGTCCTTCCAGCGGCTAATGCCTTGTTTCCGACGCTCAGATAAGACAGAAACAGGGGCATGCAGCTCACAGGAAAATCCTCAGTGTCAGTTGAACTCGGAGAGAGAGAGAGAGCGAGAGGAGAGGATACAAATGGATTACCACTGAGGGTTTTACTGTGAACACCATCTGTTAAATCATAGGAACGGCACACAAGCCTATTCAATCATCTTTACTTTTCCTTTCTTTCTTTCTTTCGTTCTTTCATTCTTTCGTTCTTTCTTTCGTTCTTTCGTTCTTACGTTCTTACTTTATTTCTTTATTTCTTTCTTCCCTATGCCCACAAAAGGGGCTCCGCCCAGGCTCTACTTCCACTGCCATGGAATGGAATGGCATGGAGAGAGAGAGAGAGAGAGAGAGAGAGAGAGAGAGACATAGAGGGGAGGGGGGGTCTACTCTACCCTGAAATACAGCCTGTGCAAGAAAAATAAAAACCTCTCTTCTGTGTCAGATGATGGAAGAGCTGGGGTCACTCACTCTCTGCCTGGACCCCTCTCTCTCTCTCTCTCTCTCTCTCTCTCTCTCTCTCTCTCTCTCTCTTATGCACACACACATGCACACACACATACACGCATCCCCAGGCACACATACACACACACATGCGCGCGCACACACGGAGTACGGTAGAAATGAGAGTTTGCGTGGGCCCCCGCTGTCTACCTAGCGGAGTGGAAAGCTGGATATCTCTTCAAAGACCCCCGCAGCTTTCCCATAAGACATCATCCGCGTGTCTAACTCCCTCCAGACCACACTGACACCGCTCTGTGTGCACGTGTGCGCAGTGCGTGAGTGTGCATGCGTGGATGCGTGCGGGCGTGTGTTTGTCTGTGTGTGTACTTCAATAGTGTGATTAAGCCCCCGAAATTGGGGACAAATTGCTCTCAGGTGCAGATACTTTGGGATAAGATGATTTTTCATTCTTTCTCTCTCTCTCTCTCTCTCTCTCTCTCTCTCTCTCTCTCTTTCACTCTCCCCCGTCCTGCTCTCACTCCTCCTTCACCTCTCCACCTCTCTTTTCTCCCTCAAACCCCTCTCCTCTTTCCCAGCTCCTATACACTCCCCTCATATCCTCTGTGTGCCCCCTTCTTTTCCTTCTATCATGCTTCTCCTTACCTCGCGCCCCCACCCTTCCTCTTTGGAAAGACACTAGGCCCAGTAAAGAGCGGTGAAATGGCCCTGTGTCTTTATATGTATAGAATAGATTGCTTCCAACTGCGCTCCCAGGGAACTGCTGCGGCAAAATCAAAGACCGGTTGCTTCTTTTATGGGACTGGATGGAAGAATGCTCTCGCGCTCTCGTCTCCCTCTCGCTCTCTGTTTCCAACATAAGAGCCCCTTTATTCGCTCCACTTTTTTTTTTTGTTTTACTATGTGTGTCTATGTTGCCACTATAGCTTTCCTGTGTAATTAAGTGACCGGTGCAGAGAAATCGTTTCTATTTCATTTTCATTGTGTGTGTGTGTGTGTGCGCATGTTGCTTACTGACGTACAGTAATTAGTTTCTGACTATTCGCGGTTGCAACTAGTTACTTGTAATCTTTACTAGAGAGCCACTAGTTGCAACCTGGTTGTGATACAGTTGTTACATTGTTAGAGTTGGGGGGAGAGGGTTCCACAGGACACTAACCTTATCTTTATCCCTAAGCCTAAACATACCTGAAAGTACAGAGCTAGGGCTCTTTTTGACAATGCAAAACAAAAAAGAAAATTGTCTCACACGCTCATGGCCTACCTTACCATAAAAAGTGTTCTGTTAAATAAGAACAGAAAAATGCAATGTGTTCTGCTGTTTACTTTAAGAAAAGGTAGTCCAAAGTCAACAATAAGAGAAAAGAAAAGATTTCATATTATTCATATCAATATTCATTAAAAGAAAGACAAATGAGGTTTGGACTTTCATCTTTGTTTAATAAGAACCACCCTGTTCTCTGTTGGAGGGAGGGGAATCAAATAAAAACATTTTAAATATATAATTGTCTTTTTTGTAGTTTTACCGCCCAAAAAATCGCAAATCGACATTGAGGTTTCAAAGGTTTTATTTTTAAGCAAAATCAACCCTACACAGAGCAGTGCATGTCCGGTCTTTAACCAAACGTGACCAGAAGCTATGTATTGGGTCCTGGCCATTGCATGTGACGTTATGAACATCCGTCCACTGCCATTAATTACCAACCTCTAAAATATCCCAATTTGGCTCATTTTGTGCAGAAAAATGGCAAATAAGCACATGGCCACTCACACGCCATGTGCGTGTCGGATAAAAAATAATAAGAAAATAAATATGCCTAGTAATGAAAATCTTTTATTTTTTATTCAATTCTAATCAAACCACACAATGTTGTTTTGGCACAGAGTGGTACAGTATACTGTAGCTATTCAGGATATTCAGGAGATAGTGTGTGTGGATGTGTACGTCAGTGGCTCACCTATAGTGATGAAAACCCATCTTCTTCCCTCTGTCACTCACACAGGCCACTGCAGCTCCTGCTTTCTGATCAGGTTGACCTCCTGACCTCCTCGTGATGCATTCCACGCTGAGAGGATGATGGCTATCGATCGGGGGCTCCTGTGTGTGGTCTTGTTGACAGGCACGGTGCAGCGCTGCACTTCAAGGTAAGCCTCTGATTCCGCCGCCGCTCTCTGATCTACCACCTTCATCTCTTCCCTGACACTTCTTTCAGTACTTTCAGATTGGAAGGAGTAACCGCATGTGTCACGTTATCGACGGTGAACATGCACAGATTAGTAGTGAGTAGTGGATATGCGCATTCAGTGTGTCTATATGCCCTGCAGTACCTTGGCTTACGAAATAACCCCCTGGGTTTTACCTGTAGTGAAATTCAGCATGCGATACAACCAGTGTTGATTTCATCAAGGCTGTCGATAACTAAAATGTCTGTCATCAAAAGCAACACTGTTGTTTTTTGTGAGGGAAAAATAAGCAAGATCTAGCCTTAGAACACTGTACCTTTAAATAGACTGTACCTAGTTATTATACTCTGACTTCATTAAATTAGTTTCAATGCATTTTTTCATTTTACTTCTTTTACTAAAATTGCAAGGGACCAATCAGAGGCCACTATTCAACAAGATGATTCAAAGTGAGATGTTTTACTTGCATGAGCGGAGTGGGTGCAAGTTAAGCAATCGGTCAATTCGTGTTTGGCGGTCGGCCGTTCTTTGGGATACTTTGATTGGCCAGTTAGACGTAATGGTGATGGTAATTAAGAGATCTCTAGAAGTGTTATGGAAAGTATCATCTTTTGGAACTTTGTGGAATGGAAATAAAAGCTCAACACAGAAGATCCAGACTAATATCTACACAGTGACCAGTGATTAGTCTGGTCCATGCCAGGCTAACATTTCCATCTCCTGGGTGGGTGACCTTATGGGTTAGAACCCGGAGAGCATCATACGCATGCATTCTGGATCGCATTAACTCTGTTGTGGTTCGTTGTGAGAGTTCACAGTGAGCATTGAGGATCTTACTGTGTGTGGAGATCAGGTTTATTGTTGTCATCTCTCAGTGCTCTGTGGAAGGTCGCAGGCCCCCCCTGGGGAGAGGTCTCAACTCCTGACCCTCTGGATGAGGGGAGAGGGGCTTTGGCACACCTGGCCCTGCATGCCAGATAGAAGTTACACAGGAAAAAGAAAATGCTGTTCATTTAACTCTCAGCAGGGTAACAATGGAGAACCCAAATCTGGAACAACTCCATGTGTGCCCTTTGGGGTTGAGGATTTTGCTGTGTAGGTGCAACTTGGTATTAACAAGGTGCATGGAAGAAGTACAGCACACACTAGCAAAACTACCATTTCTTGTTCTTTTTATACTAACACAACATCATTGTATTCAGTGTTGTTTTTGGCGGGCATTTTTATGTGTAGTCAGTCTTACAGTGCGTTTTAACAGCAGGCGATAGACAGACAATGTTTCCATAAGTTCATTATTTGTTTATGGGACCTGGAGATTCTGGCCATAGCAGGCAAATGGGTGATGATCGAAAGGTGGGTGAAGTAACGTTGACCAAAAAATAAATATAATTGATGTTTTCAGGCGGTACTTGGGTGATTTATTGGCAACAGCCAATGAAATCCAAGCACTGACCGCTTCGCCCGCTTTTTGTCACCCGCTGTTACGTACAGTTAGTTTTATTGACAAATACTTATTCGCTTTGGTCTTTTGAACAAACATGCTTAATACATGAACACCATGAACATTTCTTAATTTCTTTTAATGAATATTCAAGTATTTTTTTCTTTTTTCCCCCAAGTATTTCTTTTCTCTTTATTCGCTTTAGTCACATTTTAATATTTTTGAACAAAAATGAACTCCATGAACGACAACATGAACAACATGCTTAATACATACAAAGACATTGAATAATTATAAAGAATAGAAGAAGTGTACAATGAGGACCAAATTTATATCTGGTCTTTCATGGGTACATTAATTAGCTTATCAATAAGCTGCCATTCCAGAAGTGTGCAGGTGACATACATTATACATGTATAGTAACTGTGAGAGATCATAAGATCACAATGCATGTTAACATCAGTTAGAGATTGGTGAAAATACTGTTTTATTCACACACAAAAAAGTCCAGATTGCAAGTTAAAATTCACACAGAGGACCTGTGCCTCCCCTGCTCCCCATGCAGATGAAAGAGGAGAGAAGGTCTGGTGAAAATGACTTTTTTGTCGTGGCCTCAACTTTTAATTTCCTTAATTGACCCCCTCCCCCTCCTCTCCTGTGGAGAGGTATAGGAGTTTGCAGACACAAAAGTAATTGATTTCCAAATTTTAATCCCTCTCACCGCGATCTGGGGGCTTCCCCCCGCCTCCGATGTCCAATCCATACAAACTCAATTAATGTGCCGGAGGCGATACGGGATATGGTGAGCAGGAGGACCAGGCTGCTCTTTGATCCTGCAGCTCGGCTCGCTGTTGATGCTCATTTCTGAATCATTCTTTAGTGTGGCTTTGATTTGATGCTCGCAAGAGACACAATCCCTCCCTGCCCAGCGAGATTAAAACATGAATATTTCTTCAGCTTTCGAAATGAATGCAACCAATGCAAAAACCCAGTCCATTTCCCCTCGGGCGTAGTCCTATAATAAATTATGTGTCACTATCATGCATACGCTAGTAGAAATCCTTTCCAACAGGTTTGCATGTCTTCTTTTCATGAGGCAAATTATAGAATGGGCCTTGTGAAATATAGCATGTAGTTTGAATACTAATGAAATACATGAGGGAGTCTCCCCCAGTGTTAATAATGATGATTCTAATATTCATTGTGGAATATCCTGATAATGTATTCATTTAAAGGGCCACTTCACCCCTTTTGCAACCAGATCTTATTTTAATGATGTTTGGGAGACAAGAAACATTTCCCTGGGGGTGTGTATGGGGCTAATTTGTGTCTTTCTCAGTATGACAGCCCTCTCCCTATGCACAAGGAGTAGCAGTGTACCAAATCATTATGGACCTTTCTTTCTTTCTTTCTTTCTTTCTTTCTTTCTTTCTTTCTTTCTTTCTTTCTTTCTTTCTTTCTTTCTTTCTTTCTTTCTTTCTTTCTTTCTTTCTTTCTTTCTTTCTTTCTTTCTTTCTTTCTTTCTTTCTTTCTTTCTTTCTTTCTTTCTTTCTTTCTTTCTTTCTTTCATTCTTTCCCACACAGTAAAATAATTTTCTGAGTGGTATAATAGTAGCAGCTAGAGGTGTAACAATATACAGTAGAGTAGTAACAGCATTGAAAAATCAGATTTTAATTTCAAGAATTGATTGATATAGTATATTTAAATGAAAACAACAACATTTGACTATGTATTGTATGTATCATATCTAGGGCTGCAACAATTAATTGATGAATCGTAATTGAATCGATTAGTTGTCAACTCATTTAGTGTAATTCATCATTTATTTATTAATTTATCACTTAACCATAGTGTTTCCAGTGTTAGGTGTTGCTTGAATAGTAACCTAATCAGCACCTAATCAAATGTATTTTTCTTAGTTAGAACATGTGTAAAATATATTTTAAGGTGTCCGATGTTCCGATTCATTGATGAATTGTTTAAATAAATAGATTATGAAAATAATCGTTAGTTGCAGCTCTAATTGTGATGGGTTTAATTACTTAATTAATAATGTCAATGTATTTGAAATAGTTAGCCTACTGTATCAATTTAAATTAAGTGATCAAAATGATCCAGAATGGTTTCTGATTGATACCACTGCAAGGCAGAGAACATGAGCGATTCAACTCAGACATGGATGCATTTCATTTCATATTCCATGCTTCCTCCCTCCTTCATCCTCTCCTCGGCCTGTCCTGGTTGAGGTGTGGTCGTGTTATCCTCTGTGCAACACAACAGCATGTCACAATACTGCATCTGATATATCCTCTCACAGATCAATACTGTATACACTCCAGCACAGAGTTGATGAAAGTGTTGAAATGAAATC
>CM076977.1:30827329-30859829 GCA_039105355.1 Benthosema pterotum
GCAAATACTGCATATACTAGCGTACGTACGGTGGTAGTGGAGTGAGTGAGTGTTCTTCCTTGCCGTCCACCACTGGTGCCACTGGGCCAGGCTAGGCTGCATGTCTTCCTGCCCGTGGCTGCAGGCTGTTGTCGTGGCGAAGGCAGCCACGCCGCTGATGGATTTAGGCTGGGATTAAGAATGACGGGATAATTTCACTGCATGGTAAGAGCGCCTGTCTCCAGAGCTATCCCTGTCCTGACGTCTGAACTCACGGCTGACGCACACGCCGAGCATGATGGAAGTACAGGAATGACAGAGTGCACTCTGTGTGCATGTGGCGTGTGTGTGTGTGTGTGTGTGTGTCTGTGTGTGTGTGTGTGTGTGTGTGTGTCTGTGTGTGTGTGTCTGTGTGTGTGTCTGTGTCTGTGTGTGTGTGCAGAGTTGGTTTGCCATGCCTCTGCTTTTGTCAGTGCCTCCTCTAGACATCACAACTACTTTGGATTGTACAAACAAAATGCATTGTTTGAGTTTCAAGCGCAAGGGTTAATTTTCAACACCTGTCCACAGAAGGATTTTCTATAATAACAGAAATCTAAAACACAATCAAATACCAGGAATTAAATATAATTATAAAAAATAGGCTAATCAAAAGCAGGTGCAATACTAAAAAGCGTGAATCAAAGGCAACATAATTATCCATTCCAATAGCCGATCAAAATACTATTATGAAAATACTACGTGTGCATGCGTGTGTGTGTGTGTGTGTGTATGTACAAATCAGTCTCTTAGTGAAAGGCTCACTAAAAAATCAAAACCAAAAATCAGAATAGAACCCTAGATTTGTGCATTTTCAGATCCAAATAGACTATTTGACCGTGTTTCCATTCACACTGTAGTGAGTGTCTTTGCTGTATGTGCATGCAGGCATGTGCTTTATAGCAGGATGTACAGCCACTGTTTTCACCCCCCCGCCTGCACACCGACTGCAATAAAAGAGGACCCCCGCTCATAAGGAACCCATCAAATCATAACATAAGGCTGAACGATTGGCGTAAACTGCCCGACAGACATTGATAGATCTATCGCTGTCCAATCCGAGAAGGGGAGAATAAGAGGCGGATGGGGGGCGGTCAGACTGGCCCCCAGATTCCAAGCTTCCCAAAGAGGATGTCATTTGTTTTTCCTGGCCATCTTTCGGGGAGGGGATGTGTAACTCAAGCCGTGGGCCGCGGCAGACGGACGTGCACACATGGCGCTGCTCGCTCACAGCGCCCTGTTGACAGAGCTCCTGGGATCCCGGAAGAGGACGTACACCACAGCCAGCGATGCGGGAATACCGACTGGTACGGCTCTGACGACGGACATGGAGTGAGAAGGCCGCGGCCGACGGCTCTCTCCCCGCCTGCTCCTCCTCCACCCTACATGAACACGTGGAGGAATTCAGAGATGGCGAGCAAGAGGAGGACGAGGAGAACTGAAGGCCTTGTCTGGATGGCTGTGGTCTGATCAGTCGACACTGCCTGGATAAAAGTTAAATATGTCTTCTATGTATCAATATTTCATCTTGAGTACCACTGATAATAGAAAAAAACGTTTTTTTTTTTTTTCCTCATTTGCTTTTTTTTCTTTATTATTTTCCAGGTCTAACTGTACAACAGTGTTGGATGGCACTAGCAGATTTAGAAGTGATGTTTAGATGTGTAAAGACAGGCAAACTATGTAGACCAGGTTAAATGTGGTAATTACTGTATATATATTTCTGACTAATGAAAATTATTGACATTAGCCATAGACTAAATAATAAATACATTGGATCTACTGGTACATACAGGTTCTTTTTTGACATTTCCATTCCATTTGTTTGTGTGTGTTCTTTGTGCAAATGTGACAGCAGTACAATTACAAAGCAGTGGCCTTAGTGGAAATCACACCTGTCTGATATGAATAAACACTAATGGACCAAAAACATTAACTGGAATACAGAGAAAACATTAAATCCAACACAACAAACACTACAGTGTGTATTGTGTACGCAATTATGAAATCACCACAAAAATAGCAGCAATGTGCTTCTCCTCGAATGGATAGAAAAGGACAGAAAGAGAGAAGGAAAAAAGGGCAGAGAGTAGAGAGCTCCCAGCATTGCGAGAAGAGGAATTATGGAAGCCATCAGCACTCACCTCGGCACAAAAACAGAGAGATGATGAAAGAGAGGCGGAGAGGGGGAGGAAAGGTGAAGGAGTGAGAGACGGAGAGAGTGAAGGTTAGAACGACAGAGACAAGCAGATGGGGTGATATGCAGACAGACTGGGAGACTGAAGGGTGAACACAGGACAGGAGGAGCCACGCACTGCAGAGATGGAGCCTGTGATTAAAGTAGAGAGAGAGAAATGATGACTAGGATTCTCTCAAACAAGTCCATATCATGGCCTTTCTATAAATAAAGCTAATGTCTGATATATACTCGCTGTCGCGCTGTCTCTTATTGTTAATAGATGGCATTCATGCACTCAGAGGGCAGATAATTCAGTTCTGCCAATGGAACATTTATTTCTATGTCACAAAACCTTAAACTGGGTATTGTAAATTAAAAAGAGCCTGCATGAACATGCTGCCAAAAAAACGGCGACACTCTCTGTGTCACATTCTGTCTCCCAGCAGGGAGTCACGTCTGGTCTGCCATCAAGTGCCTTTAAAACTTTCAAATCATTTCATTAATGGGAGGAAAAACCTCAATTCAGTGTCACACCCATTCAATTCATAGCTTGATTAAATAATAATGAAATGACCATGAAATAAACAATTTATATAGCAGGCAATAATGGCATAATAAAACACATGAATCATCATGAATAGAAAATGCCTCTAAAAGTTCATTTTTACACTTTCATCCTGGTGTACATATTTTTGGCATGCATGTTATAAATTTTGGCAAATAAAGAAAAAAGAAATCAACAAAATCGCATAGTGAGTGAGCTTATAGATTAGTTTTTATAGATTAGATTTGTATATTGGATATTACTGTCTGTAAGCTACATACTGTATTGATTTGACAATGACTTCTCTGCCTACCAATTTGCCTGGTGATCTAAACTCATTGTATGGGACAGAACAGTCGTGAGAAACCTCCATGTACTAATTGGAAAATCCTGATTCCATCCCAGTATGAACAAGTACAGTGATTGTATTGGTTGTGCAGTTTGTTTTTAATGGTTTTCACTCATTCTAGATCCTGCATTGAATTTAAACACTACACTATACGTCTGGAGGTGGAACCGAAAGGTTACCCGTTCGATTCCTGGATCAGCGTGTGTGTGTGTGTGTGTGTGTGTGTGTGTGTGTGTGTGTGTGTGTGTGTGTGTGTGTGTGTGTGTGTGTGTGTGTGTGTGTGTGTGTGTGTGTGTGTGTGTGTGTGTGTGTGTGTGTGTGTGTGTGTGTGTGTGTGTGTGTGTGTACAGTACAGTACAGTAATACACTTTGTAAAGCGCTTTGGATTACTTACCCTTCACAACAGTGTTGAAAAACCTGAGCATGGCAGAGGTTTAGCTTTCATGAAGAGGGGCCCATGTTTCCCACTGATGGAAGTGGTCCACCAGGACTCGTCTCTCAACGAGCAGAACTGGGACCACTTCACTGTCCAAACACTACAGTCCCCAATGTCCCCTTACTGCTGCAACATGACATGCTTATGTACTGACATGGGGATATGAATGTACGGCGGTATGCGTATGTGTACACACACAAACACACACACACACGAGATGTACACAAACACAGGCCTGCGTGCATGCATACTGGACAGTATACAATACAAGCAATACAGGCAACACACACACATCAAACCCAGGCTGTACTACAAGCAGAGACAAGCACACAGACATGACTAGCGGGTTTTGTATTTGCATTCGTATTTTGTACCTCTCATGAATAGTGCATGTAACTTGATGTACAGTCAAAGTGCATGGCATCAGCACACACACACACACACACACACACACACACACACACACACACACACACACACACACACACACACACACACACACACACACACACACACACAAATAGAAAGGCATTGCCTATGTTATCTGGTGCATTTTTATCTGTGTGAGAAAAAGCGTGTGTGATGCTGTCGGGCATTTGTGTGAGAGAGGTCTGCTCTAGACAACTGTTTTCACAGGGGAAATGAATGGGGATGAAAGGCAGCTGGTGTGTGTGTGCGCGCGTGCACGTGTGTGCAAGTTTGCGTGCGCATGCATGTGTGTGTGTGTGTGTGGTCGTCCTTAATGATTATTATGTTTTAACTCCAATTTCATGGATAGAGTCATTACGTCCCGTTTTTTCCCATTCTCCTGGCAATGGAAAAGAAAACATATCCCCTTCTGTCGCTTATTGCAGAGACCTCCTCCTCTCCTCCTCGCACACATCCAAACACAGACACTCGCTTGTGTTCGCACGCACACGCCTGTACACAGTAACGCACACACATGCTAACTCAAACACACATCATAAGATGGGCTGCACATGACAAACCAATATTTGGGTTTGTCCTGTGTTGAGACGACTGGTGTGGATGGAGGTGAGCAGGGTTAGGAGACGTTGGCAGTGTTGCCAACTTGGCACATTTGTCGCTATATTTAGATTTTTTTTTCCCAGACCCCCCTAGCGCCAAAATTAGTGAAAAACTCCTGGAGGAAAATCTAGCGCTTTTTTGCTGTTGAGTAGGGGCGAAATTGGTTGACAGGCGCTAGAGATAGAACCCTCATTTTTCACCATTTTTCCTACTATGATCAAGTACTGCTTCCTTCCTAGAAAGGACCATTGGTAACCAAATGGACCCTTATAGATCTGTAACTCCTGAGATCGTAAAATGAAACCAAATGGACCCGTAAAGGTCCATTTGGATACATTTTACACTAGAGTTAAATCTTAATATTTAAACATCTGAATTACCTAATTTTCAAGAATCTACACATTTAGAAAATGTAGATGAATTGTTATTTTGACCAACGTTTGGCCAGTTATTTCTCCTAAACTAGTCAGAGAGACTAAACTCAACATCAAATGGTTAAAATGCTCCGTGGCTAAAATGCAGAATAAATAGTGGGCCGTGGTATGAAAATGGTTGAAAACCACTGCTCTTGCGCATACTAGTGCATTTTGGATTTTGGTAGTTGGCAACACTGGTTGGGGTTGGGGGGTCGGTGGGCTGCAGGGTGGTGGTGTGTGGTACCACCCATCTCAGTAAGGACCTCAGACACATGGACAAACAGCCCCGCAGAGCTCCTCCTGCCAGTTTCCACGGCACCCAGCCACCGTTAGGGCCCCGCCGGATCGTTGGAGCAATCAATCACACTGACAGCTCCCCTCTTAGAGCCTCGTAGGACCCTGGGATGGGTGGGATTAAAAACAAGGGCCGGGGGGATGTTGGGGGGGTAACGGGCAGGACGCGGTGTTTCAAAATAGCACCTCGATAATCACCGTCACCTTTGACCTGACGGGTTGGACGCAGTTAAACGGCATTGATCAGAGTGTATCGAACACATCATAAAAAACCCTCAAATTAGTCCCCAGGTCAGAGGGCGCGGTCAGGGCGCGTAAAAACCCTGACCTTACCTGCTTGGCCGTGTGATGAAGAACGGCTATAGGAGTGGAAACAGAAGGTTATAGTCGGCATGCAGCTCCCAAGGTGACCATGAGGTAGAGGCAGGGGGTGAGAGGTCAGGCTGGCGGCGGTTTCAGGAATCCACCGTAAACATCACAGGAACGTACGTTTAGATTTGCCCCGACCGCATCGTGTGGTTTTACCTATTATGACAGTGAACGTGCATGTTCTCACTCTAATACCAGGGCTCACTATTTATTCAGAATTCTCACTATTTATTCAGGATTTGAGCCACGGACCACCATTTAATGTCATTTTAGCCCCACAGACCCCAAAACTCAAGATTTATTTTTTTTTGTCCACAATTCCAGGCTGGATTTTAGAGAAAACAAAAGTCATACATACATACAAATCTAAATCACCACTGATCTACATTCTCTAGTTGTGCAGACCTAGGCTAAATCAGATGGTGAACCGAATGGACCCTTGCTGATCCATTTGGTTTCATGTTTATGCTCTCAAAGAGTTACAGTACATCCGGTTAACCCAACTTCCCATCATTTAGTTGGGGACCACCTGGAATCCTCTCAGAATCCACCCGGACCACGGGTTGAAAACCACTGCTCTAAATGTATTCAGCGTCAAGGAAATATAGATCGAGGTCCAGCACATGGCAAAAAGAGAGAGAGAGGGGGAGGGAGGGAGAGATGGAGAGTGAATGGAGAGAGACAGAAATCCAATGTTTCCTACCTGTTAATACCCATGTGTGTATTCACCTCCCATTGGAATGCGGCTCTACATAGTTACAGGTAATTGAGTGTCTCGACAGCGACCCGTCACCCCCGCGACCCCCACCCTCCTTTCTTCTGGTATGAACCCGGTGGAAGTGGTATTGCGGAGCAGAGAGGTTGTGTTGACAGAGGCAGAGACAGCGCCGAACGCAAGCCCGACCTTTCACCCTGAACCACCCCCCCCACCACCACCACCCTCCATCCCCCTCCCCCTCCGCCCCGCTCAAAGCTGGAAACACAGGAAGTAAGCAAGGTCGCCGAGATGAGAGCGTCTGTCAACACGCCGGGGGAATTGAAAACGAGTTCCTGGAGGAGGTGGAGGAGGAAGAGTCGGTGAGAGGATGGAGGAGGCTTTGGCGGAGCTGTGGTGGGCTTGCTGCCTGCCTGCCTGCCTGCCATTTGGGTGGAGACGAAGCAGGGAGGACATTTTCCAATTTGGGGGCGCATGCTGAATGAATCAGCCTTGTCATCCAGTTGGCCCACAGTTTTAAAGCAGCTCCCCGGGAGAATCCGACAAAATGTTCTTGTTTTTTCTTTCTTTCTTTCTTTTTTCTTGGGGTCCGTTTTTTTTTTTTTTTTTTTTCAGATACTGGAGATTGAACAGGAGGACAGTCGTAATAGAAAGAGCATGTTTGATTTCACTCACATTCATCTTGCTATTACACAGATGACTGCGGCAGTGAGGGAGGGGAGAAAGGGAAAGAGATCTGCGTTTGATATACTCGTCACCAATTTCTCTCCCCTTTTCTGCTTCGTATCAGAGTTTGAAAAGGTAATGGGGAAAGCAACACTGTCTGTTTTTCTTTGGGTGGTTCTGTCTGTCTGTGGCCCTGCTACCGGTCCTCTCGCCAGGGGTGGATGTAACATGTCCCATTTAGGGGGGCAACAGAACATGTTGGAGGGGGCAGGAGAAAATGGTATGGGGGCGGCTTCATTGCCCGTGACGCTTCGTGCCACGGGCGATGAAGCCGCACCCATAACATTTTCAGTAAAGCATCAATAATAACAACAGTTGTTGTTGAAGTTGCAACTGACACGCAGCATGCATAAAGCTAAAGGTCTGACTCAGAGAGTTTTCTGTTTTCAATGATGAAATGCTGTTGGTTTAGTGGTGCCGAAATTGTAGTTAGTAGCAGTAGTAGTGTTTCAAATCATTTTAATTATAAGCAGCTTAATTTGAAATACATTTGAAATTTGGGTCGTTTGCATGTCATGTTTGGTGGGGCAGTCAGGTCATTTAGGGGGGCATTGCCCCCCCATACCCATGCCTAGATCCGCCCCTGGTCCTCTCGCTCTCCTCCCACCCCTATCCCCTCCCCTCTTATCCCCTTTTCCATTTCAAAGTGGTTTGTAACAGGCGGCTTTTCTTTCCGACTTGTAAGAAAAGAGGCTCTGTTGCCAGACAAAATTGAGCACAGACATCCACATGTTTATATACTGTGTGCGTGATGCTAGCGACGCAGGCCGTGCCGTGCACTATCTGCATTTAGCCATCACGCTTTTTTGACAGAACGGATCGTTCTGTATATATATTCTGCAAGTTGCTCAGTGCCTCCGTCATTTCCAAAATCCTGCACACTATGTATTGTAAATCCAGCCGACGAGGTGTATGTTCTGAGGATCAGAGAAACAGGCCCGGAATTGAATGATGGGCTCTACATACACCGGGCGGGGTCTGTGTATTTTCATTCACCGTTGCGCTAACCTTGTTTAACCGAGAGGGCTACCTTAAGTCCATTTGTTTGCACTGTACTTGCCGCAAACGCACACTGTATATGCTTTGCTAGGGGAGTGCCGGCGGCTACACTTTGTCCGTCCAAAAGCGATGTGCGTGTGTTGTATGTATATAGGCGAGCTGGGCATCTGTTTTCCACTAGGCCCTGAACAGACCTCAGTGAAGAGGAATGCCTCAGTGTCTTTTGGAGTAAAAACCTATATGGCACACTCTTATCCCATATGTGAGCCTGCTGTATACAGTAACATACTGTAGGAGTTTTTGTGTGCGTGTTTACAATGTCCGAGGTTTGCACCGCCGTGGCACCGTGATTAGATTTCCTGTTTACGTGCATGTGTTATGGGAAGAGAGTGCTTCATGCTTTAACATTCATGCATGCCTCCCGAAATGAACAGTGGGGACTTAGCAGAGAAAACAAAGCAGAGAAAACAAACACACAGACGACGTAGATGCAGACATGAGCAGGGAGGGACACCCACATCTACAGTGTACACAAACACGCGCGTGTGCAGTGCACGCCGCAGCGTACACACATACTGTACAGCACTCACACACAGGCTGCGCACACACATATAGCACTGGTGTCATACAAAGTACAATAGCGGGAAACGCTCCCATCTGTTGACCTGCATTTGTTTTCCTGCAGCTTTTGTTTTCACTGAGAGAGACACCAGCACCCCCCCACCACCGCACCGTCTCCCCCCTTTCTCCCCGGGCGACATCATTATAAATGTATAACTAAGTTTGGCTAACCGCAGAATGCCCTTCACTCAGTCTTCCTCGTCCTAGCTGTGTTTCTACAACTGCATGGGTCTGGCGACGCGCACATTCCAACACATCCAGGGTGTCCACTGCACCGTTCCAGGACATGCAACGCCAGGAGTACTGTTGCAGCAGTCGAACCCCACTTAACTGAAGCATACCAACCGGCCTGCGGCATCAACCCCGCGGTCTCCCTGCGGTTACAACCACCCCCCCCCCCCCCCCCCCACACACACACACACACACACACACCACCCCCCTGCTAACGCTGCAGTACAGCCAGCCGTCGGCACAGACAGAGAGAGATAGCGGGAGTCTAAATCACCTTGCTGACAGCCTGCCTCCTCCTCCTCTCCTACTGTAGATATATTCTTGGGCGTACAGCCCCGCTGACCTCCAAGGATGCACGCCGTGAGGAGCTGCTGCTGCTGCTGCTTGGTCAGCGACCGGCGCAGGGCTAATGATCCTGTTTGTCAGCAGCCCCTCTGTGTGTGTTGTTGCTTTTTAATTCAACACGGAGAATTTTTTAAAATAACAGACAAGCGCCGTGACCTTTGACTCCTGAACCGAGGTCCCGAGAGAGAGGGGGGCCAAATCAAGGGGCCTGGTGTTGGAGGAGGGAGGGGGCGTAGTGGAAGGACTGTGCAGCAACATGTGGTCGTCTCGTTTGGGGCCGGGCCAAACGGTTTTTCTCTAATTGGCCATGCAATCTGCCACAGCTGGGACGGATTAGGGGGTAAAATGTCCTGCCTTGAAAGGAGAGAGCAGGGAGACTGGCATGAGACACACAGAGGAGGGAGAGAGGGAGGGGAACAGAGGATGACTCGGGAGAGGTGGGTGGGGTGGGGGGTGGCACGGTCTGTGATGGAAAAGAGTAGAACGGGATGGCGAGAATTAAGAAAGTGTGCACCGCAAAATAGTTTTTGATATTAAAAAAAGAGTGTCTTTTCTTTTGCACTTTCAGGGTTAAATTGACGCTCCAGATTCTTCCGTACTTAGTGTACATGAGGCAGGAGTTGGCACTCTGCGGAACGATGACTGAATATTTGCCCATGCACCGTGGAGTCCAAGATGAGGGGGCGGCGGTTTGGACAAATGGAGTGAGAGAATGAAAGAAAGAAAGGGAGAGAGACAGGCGGAACATAAAACCCAGAAATACAGAGAGAGAGAGAGAGAGAGAGAGAGGGAGAGGGGGAGACGTATTGAGGGCAGTGGGCAGATGTGTCCGGATATCGACAGCATGGCTGGAATGTGCTGATAGCGAATATGTCCGCAATACATGTCTTCATTTGTGTACTGTGAACGTATATGTACTGTGTACGTGCACGCACGCACAGGCGCAGTCCAGCTGTGTCTCGCTGTGATTATGATGAGCAGCTGTGTTCCTGGCCTGCTACTACACACAGTGATATAATTAATTTACACTGCACTTACAAAGGTGGCGCTTGCATTAAAGAACATAGCCAATCTACGGTATAAGCTGACAGCACATCATGTGGCGAAGCTCCTTATAGATCACCTACTTATTTGCAGCAGGCGGTACGGTCAAATGACAACATAATTTGCGGAAGGGGACTTGTGGCAAGCAGACTGACAACACAATGCAAACGACATGTAACTTTTAAGACTAGAGTGTTTACATAAAGCATAGCACAAGCACATGCTGCTTATCAAGGTATTCGCCCTCTCAATGTCCTCTCCTTTATTGGATGGCCTGTCTGCTGTGCATGCGTGACATTCCCAGCTGTCTCTACTGTATATCCCTACTGTGTATGTGTGTGCGTGTGTGGGTGCGCGTGCGTAATACCGTGTATGTGTGTCTGTATATACTGTATGTGTAGTGCACAAGAGTGCATGTTTTCTCTTTCATTATCATGTGCATGCAGTATGCTCTACTGTGTGCATGTTTGTGATTGTTCTGTAAGTATCGGAGGTTGTAAGTGAGGCCGGGGTTACTGTGTGTGTGTTTGCGTGCGTGTGTGCGCGTGCGTGCGCGCGCATGCCTCTTTTGTATACGTTAATATACCATATATCTATATACTGCACATCAACTTCAATACATCAAATCCCTGCCTGTACTAACTTCTCTATTGAGTACTGTATGAGAGGACACCGTGTGCATCAAGAAGGATCGCTGACAATGAGAGCTGACAGGTCTCTCGGGTGTGTGTGTGTGTGTGTGTGTGTGTGTGTGTGTGTGTGTGTGTGTGTGTGTGTGTGTGTGTGTGTGTGTGTGTGTGTGTGGGTGTGTGGGTGGGTGGGTGGGTGGGTGGGTGTGTGTGTGTGTGTGTTACAGAGTGATGGCTGAGCATGCTCCTCTCTATTATCCAGATTGATTAAGGAAGTACTCAGGCTTCCACTTGGCCAACACTGCTGACACCGAGGTGACCGTCTCCTCACCGAGACAGATGCAGAGGAAGGAGAGAGAGAATTCGGTATTGACGAAAGCAAGGAAGGGCGAGCGAGCCAAAGATGATGGGGAATGCTGGAAAAGACAAGGGAAGAGAGAACAAACGAGAGAGAGAGAGAAAGAGAGGAAGAGTGTGAGAAAATACATAATCAGGTAATTACAGTAGTGTGTCTGAGAAGAATTCCATTCTTCCTTAACAGCTGTTTGGACCGATGCGACGGATGTGCTTTGACAGGAATTTGTATACCGTATGCCAGAGAGGGTCTTAGTCGTTTTCTTTGGCCGCCTGCCCTTCGTCTCGTCTATTCTCCTTTCCTGCTTTCATCTGCTGTCCTCCGATCACTGTGTAGCTTTCATCCTTCTCTCCTTCTCAGCGCTGTGAGACTCTCAACATTCACGGGAAACTTACCAGCAATTAGATCATTAATACAACACATCCCCTTGTTTTATCGTGTTGTTGTTCCCCTCTCTTCCCTTACCTTTCCTTGCACCCTCCTGCCCTAGCACATCCCTACAGGGCAGACCTCGTGCAGAACACTTAATCCTGACAACTTTCATTAAAACCGGTGGCATAATCCACATTATTTCCGAGGGAAATTCCCTGGGATGATTTTTATGCTCCTCTCTTCCCTCTCTCTCCCTCTGCTCCCGCATCCCTCTCTCTCTCTGTGGTCTCATGTTGCGCTCCAATCCACTCCAGCAGTGTCATTTACATAGTTTTCCCTAATCTTCCATAAATCCCAGCTTTTGGGGAAGCGACTCGGGGGCCTGACGGGATGGGGAAGGGGTCTCCCGGAATGTAAATGCCCCGGCAAAATGTCATTGGCAGCGGGGGAAAAATATTTCATTTGGGATCAGACTTCTCCGGGCCTACTTAGGGGTGAAAACAAACATGGCTCCCGCCACGAAGCTAGATAAATAAAGCAAGTGGAGATCTGCTGTTTTGAGAGCACACATCCAGTGGAGGTTCTCACCTAGGGCTCTGGAACTCTGTATATTTTCAATGACTTCACCACCGCCTCGCAAGGCTTACTGGAGAGGAACACGCTAAGGCCACCGCAAACCTGTTTGCACCGCTGCTCCTTTGACCTCCATTGCGCTAGTCAATATTATGGTGCTGGAGGTTCAGGTGACAGATGTAAATGCTCTGCATTTCTATGGCGCCTTCATCCAAAGTGCTTTACAAACAGGCAACAAGTAATTAACCTTGTCAGGAGCGGTATCAGTTTCAAAGTCTTGCTCAAGGACACTTTTCGCACAAAGCCAGAGGGATAAATAAGACAATCATTTATACAAATAAATAAATGAATTTAGATTCTGACGAGATTCTGCCTGACATCGACGGTATCAAATTACATAACCAAATCAGCCAGAAGAATTTATCTGAGGCAACATTATAAGTCGTTGCTGGTGTTTTCCAAACTCCATTTTGCACAGACAAAACATTCTGCATTATTATTTTTCCCCTTAAACCTTTTGTAAGAAACAGTAATCCTAAAATACCTTCCATAAAACCAAATTTAATTAAGTATTTCATCATCGTCTAACCAAATATTTGACTTTTTTTTGTTTTTTTTTAAATAATTCTGCTATACACAGATATATACACAATGAATCTAAAGCTAATGGTGAGGTCCCAGAACCTAACATACACAACAATATATTTGACGTTTGGATATACATTTTGTGTGACATACGGTTCAGGGCCATAATTACGTTTAATAAAAACAATATATTCTTAGTGTTGGTTTATACCTTACCAACTCCTTTTATATTATATTTAAGGAACATATTTTGCATTTCACAAATATTACAGCATAATCCACTTAAATTAACACATGGGTATGGGTTGTACAGGTGGTGACATAACCAGTTAACAACACAAATTGCCAGTTAAGTATTGTGCTTTTTCAACATGGACATCAGGCTTCACACATATACAGTAATGATTTGGGGATCTGTCTGGGACATGATGCAGTAAATAGATGAATACAGAAAAACGGAAGAGAAAGGGAGAGTGAATCTTGCCTGCCTGGGGCTTTAGAAAAAACAACAAGAAAATGGGAGATGTGCAGCAATAGTAGTTGGTATATTATGTGGTAGTTTAGGAAGAACACGGTATATTTGTAATTTTCAGGAATCTCAATTACCTGCAGATCTACCGGTATGAGCTAAGCTATAATGTGTCTCAGTGAGACACATTGTGAACTTGTAGATTCATAGGGCTAAGAGAATTTTACATACATTACATGTTTTTCTTGTATGGAGTGAAATGTTAAATTTACTTGGTTTACATTTTCCATCTATCACAGCAGCATTTTTTTAAAATCTGAAAATATTATACTTTTGCAAAAATTTTGCTTATCACTAGTAATGATAACTGTATGCTCCTGCTTTGCAGGTGACACAACAGCAGAAAAATCCAAAGCCACTGACGTGGGTTTATTGAACAGCCCTCCATGGCTTTTACTCAGCTACTACTCCTCGGAGTATAAAATACGATCAACTTTAATATGCTGGCAAACTGGCAATGGATGACTCTCTCATTAAATACGAGGATCTCTGTACCACATGTCCATCCTTCTCTCTCTCTGTCACTCTCCTCCTTTTGTTTCCCCGTCTGTTTTCATCTTCAGCTGTCTGTCCACACCATTGTGTGTCCACCTCCGTCCCCCCTTTGCCCCCCCCACCCCTCTTTTTCCTCCAAGGACGGACAGTACAGTATGGCGGACATGTGTTTTATGTTTTACTTGGAGCCTTATTAGAAAAACCTGTTGGGCTCAGTCAGTGCTGATGTTGGTCTCTGGACGGCGGCCCGTGACCTGAGTGCGCTCCTCCATCTCCCCACAACGCAGTCCTCCTCTCTGCACCTCATTCCATGCCGGTGTCCCCCCTCCACCTCCCCATAGTACCGTCCCACCCTATCCCTTCTCCTCCTCCTCGGTCTCAGCTGGAAAATTGCTTTCTGTTGTCTGTTGTGTTCTCTAGGCTTGACCACATTACTCTTGTTTGTCTCTGGCAGTCGCTTCCATTGTGTTTCAGTAAAGCGTGCATAGTGCAGACAGACAGGAAGTAACAGGGAGATGTGTTGTGACAAAATGGCCTGGCTAATAAGCTGATAAACAGCGGATTTGGCCTGGGTTATTAGCCAGGCTGGTGACAAAATACCTTAAGAGCAGTGGTTTTCAACCTTTTTCATATCTGGGCCCACTATTTATTCAGCATTTGAGCCACGGACCACCATTTGAAGACATTTTAGCCCCACAGACCCAAAACTAAAGATCTATTTTGTTTTTATCTACAATTCCAGGATGGTTTTCAACAGGCAAACAGGCAAACAACAGGCAAATTTAGATCTGTAGTTGTGTAGATTTGGGTTAATTAGATGAGTGTAAAATGATGATGATGAGTGTAAAAATGAAACCAAATGGACCCGCAAGGGTCCCCTGCCTTAGATTGCATGTGTAACATTGTTAATAACCTCTAATGACCTGACCATACCGCAGGAACATCACCATGACAATATCTGAGTACCGGGTTTGTGTTGTATAGAAATAATAGTATTAGTATACAGTACATACTGTACTGTACAGTATTGTATAGCTTTCAAAGTGGGTCATGATGCCTCCAAATACTTTTGTTGGCAAATGTCTTGACATGAAACAGTTTGGGAACCAGTACTGTACAGTATGTATAGTGCATGCATATGCATCCACAGATGCAGAGCATGTTTGCACATACGTGCAACATGTGCATCTGCTGAATGCATAGTGGATGGCTGGACAACATGCTCTCACACAAAGGCAAAACGAGACACATGAATACTCTTACATCCATTCAGGCTCTCTCTCCCTCTCTATCCCTCTCTCTCTCTACCCCCCCCCCTCTCTCTCTCTCTCTGTCTCTCTCTCTCTCTCTCTCTCTCTCTATCTCTCTCTCTCTCTCTCTCTCTCTCTCTCCCTCTCCCTCTCCCTCTCTCTCTCCCCCCCAGAGGGGTCTTTGAACATAAAACGGAGTAGGTTAAGCGTTTTACTCCACATGTTGGTAATTTTGCAAGGTCGTAAAGCATTGCCTTTTATTTCCCTCTGTCTTCTCGGCCAAGCTGGACCGGTGCTGAAATGTCCAAGAGCTCACGTAAATAATGGAACCATCTGAGGTTCAAGTCTAAACACTCTTCTGTTGGAATGTGTGTGTGTGTGTGTGTGTGTGTGTGTGTGTGTGTGTGTGTGTGTGTGTGTGTGTGTGTGTGTGTGTGTGTGTGTGTGTGTGTGTGTGTGTGTGTGTGTGTGTGTGTGTGTGTGTGTGTGTCTGGCTGATAATCAAATTTTGTATGTGTGAATGAATACATGTTGTGTATATATACACTATATGTGTGTGCTGTGCATGTGTGTCCATGTTTGATACAGTGTCCATTGGTGTGGGTCCACAGTATGTATACTACAAGTCGATACAACCATCTCAAAGGGAAAGCCCAAGAGGAGGCATCAATTCCCACTTGTCATAGCTGAGCTTGAAACAACAGCTGGACTGTAAACAGTGCTCTGTGGGTTTTAAACATGTCATAACTACAGCCATTTGTCATGTACTTATACTGCCATTGCAATTGCAGCGGAGCACTATGGAAATCATATTTCATAGTCCGTAATGGTGGAGTTGTCCAAACATAGAGGTCTGTAAAATAAATGGCACCGTAGAAGAATGACGAGACGTGTTTTCTAACTGCTATTGAAGGAAGTACAAAGTCAGAGGACACTCTCATGTCTCCATTAGTGGACCATTGGGTCTCTCTTAAAGGGACAAACCAACCTGTACCATTTCTAGTCACAGAACTCACATTTTGGTTATTAACATTATTTTTGAAATCTATCCATCTATTCATCTATCCATCTTCATCCATCCATCCATCCATCCATCCATCCATCCATCCATCCATCCATCCATCCAGTATATACCTGTACATATTTTGATAGATCATTTATTGAAACTAGTGAACAAGCAAAAAATGCATTTATCCACATAAGCGCAGTTCAAATATTTTTCTCAAATAGATGATATATTAGTTCTTAACACAATGCAAGCTTTTAGATCTTGGTCCTTTCTCTCTCCTTTTGTGCCTTATTTTTATTTGAATTATTTCTTTGGGTTAAGTTGGACATCAACATACAGTGTTACACATCACATGATACATTAGTGGGCCATGCAGTTCCAAAAGACTCATTATGAATAGTTCCATTCCATTTCAACTAGTACTAGTAGTACTAGTTTCTCCCTGATGGAGAAAGTAAGATTCTCCATTTCATATACAATGGCTGTCCACTATCCTTTCTTAGGTGGATTTCTATCCAGACACTTTTTGGTTATTGCCTTTTTGCCTGCTACCAGCAGTATTTTAAGTAGATAGTATACTTAATAGAAATAGATTTTTGTGAATTTGTGTTCAATCTCGAATCCCATTATTGCATTAATATCCGATACCATCTCCAGCCTGTATTATTGGACAGTCCCAGAATATATGAAAGTGGTCAGCCATTGCATTATTACATTTTCTCCAGCAATTCCCTGATTGCGGTGTACCACTTTGCAGCCTTTTTATCTTCGATGTTATAAAGAGCCTAATCTAGTGTTTTCTCCATGCAGATTTTCTGCATAGGCTTGAACTATAGTGCTTATGGGCAGCATAGTACACATTACACACAACTTATTGCTTTCTTCTTCCTCCTCTTTTTAAGGTTATAGTAAGCGATTTCACTTAATTCAAAAATTGTTATTTTTTTCTTTTTTGGATAATCCTCCGTACTATAGAGTGTGGTGACCATATACCTTGTCCCCAATGATACCCTGTCCCCTAGGGTCAAAAAACCCTGGTTTCAGTTTAGGCTTTGGGAGAAAAGTCTTTCATCCAATCAGGATGATAGGGGCCTTCGTCCAATCAGGATCGAGTGTGGATAGCCTTGGTGTACGGTGCTGTTGGCATGTTGCGCTTCCCGTCACTGTAGAGTGTGTGCATGTGCACATACTTGTTACCGGGGGACCGGAGGGTTTTCCCCAAAACCCCCAAACCACTGAATGCTCCTTTAAGGATAATAGGTTCAAAAACTTTACGCATTGACCGCATATAGTCATTGCCGGTATGCCGTCACCAAACAGTCAAATAACGGCCAATATATCTGCTAGACTTCTCAGTGCTGATGTTGGTCTCTGGACTACAGCCCATGACCCAAACTCCTCTCGCCACAACCCTGTCCTCCTGTCTGCACCTCATTCCACGCCGTTCTCCCCTAGGTATTTCCACCATCTTTTCTCCCCAATCATCCTACCAGTCCCCCACGTCTCTGTCTCGGCTGTAAAATTGTGTCGTGTTCTGTTGTCTGTCTGTCTGCGTCTTTGTTCTCTGGGCTTGACATGTGTTCACGTGTGTTGCTGTGTGTTTGTGGTGTGTGTGCGCACAGAATGCGGTCTTTTCAAAAGGACAGCCCAAGAGGACACATCAATTCCCACTTGTCATAGTGCCGCCTCTGAGCTTGAAACAACGACTGGGCTGTAAACAGTGCTCTGTGGGATTTAAACATGTCATAACTGTGGCCATTTGTCACGTACTCCCAGCAGTACATTCTGCCTTACCCTTCCATTGCAATCCGCCTGGCCCTTACAATACAGTTCTATGCAAAGAATATTTCATAGTCTAGTACAATTGCTGCTAGTACAATTTTATCCAATAGGAGACAGTAATATCTCTCTATAAGTAAGTAAGCCTTTTTGAGCTAGCCCATCTCCTGTTTCTGTAGCGTGAGGCAGCTTCATGTACAAGTACACCCATTGGGCATGGCACTAGTATGTTGCACATTGTTGCAGGGACCCCAAATCCAACACTTTATGTTGAGTGCCATGCAGGGAGGCATTGGGACCCATTTTTTGTCTTTGATAGTCTTTGATATGACCCGGACGGGAATCAAGACACTCCCAGCAACCACATCGTCCCTAGCGGGAATCGAACCCAGGGCCATAGCTCTGCAGTGACAGCACTACCACTGTGCCACCATGCCACCACTGTTCTTACAATGCAGATGTCTCCCGTACCTCTCTTATCAGGGACTAACATCTCTCTTGCGGAACAGGAGAATTCAGGCTCTCTGGTGTCTCGTTTGGCTTGTTTGTCTGCCCTTCACCTGTTTTCTGCTTACTTTGCTCATTGCATCACTCATCTCTCTCCTCATCCTCCTGTCTTTCCTGTTTTTTATCTCTTTCTCAAACATCTTCACAGGCAGAAAACAAAGAGAGGGTCAAGCAGTGCCATGACAGTGGATGCTTTCATGTGTAAGCAAATAGGACCAGTGAGCTCACCTGAAATGGGAATTTAAGAGTGGTAATTCAATTGTCGCTAACACTTACAGATTAAGCAGAGTTGTTGCGCACATCCAAAGAGTGCTGGTGCTGGACTAAAAAACAAATACTATAAAAAAAAAAGAATAAAGTCCGCACACAGCATCTGCTCCACAGTGTTTTATTAAATTAAAAAAATTGACATGTTCAGTGACGACGTTTTGGACGTTTGCTGGCCTTCATCAGGTCATCACCTGAAACGTTGTCACTGAACATGTCAGTGTTTTAATTTAATAAAACACTGTGGAGCAGATGCTGTGTGCAGACCTTTTTCTTTATTTTTAACTAACACTTACAGTGTGTGTGTGTGTGTGTGTGTGTGTGTGTGTGTGTGTGTGTGTGTGTGTGTGTGTGTGTGTGTGTGTGTGTGTGTGTGTGTGTGTGTGTGTGTGTGTGTGTGTGTGTGTGTGTGTGTGTGTGTGACTTTGACGTTGGACCTTTGTAACTGTCCCATTTGCCAGATAATTATATTTAGTGTGTGCACACAAACTGCAAAAAAAGAAATAATTTTGGACAAAAATATATACTGTGGCTTTAGATTAAGAATAAATAAAACAAAAATAGGCATTGCACAGGCAAGGACTGGAGAAAACATTGAGTCTGCAAAACATACAAACATGTTATGGTTGTGTGTTATGTTGAAGCAGGCATATACATTTTATTTGTTTATTTATTTATTTTTTGCAGTATGGACCAATTCTGGTCCCCTGCTGAGAACACCTTCTGTATAAAACACTAAGAATTATGGGACACATGGCAACCCATGACAATACCCTGAAGCACCTCTCCTTTCCCTCTCTTGGTACATCTCTCTCTCTCTCTCTCTCTCTCTCTCTCTCTCTCTCTCTCTCTCTCTCTCTCTCTCGTCCTTCTCATCCCTCTCTCCTTGGCAGCAGGTTGCTGTACTGCTGACAGGGCCCATTCTGGGCTCCCGTTGAGATGTGTTAATGGGAGACAGACAGTGCTGCTCTCTCTCTCCTATACTCCTCCTCCCTCTTCATGGCTCCCACAGGGAAAGAGAGAGAGAGAGAGAGATGCACAGCCTCTACCATGCCTGGAGGAGGTTTGTGCACTGTCAGAGATTGTTTAAAAAGGGATGTTTGCGTATGCATGCGTACACAAAAACACACACACACACACACACACACACACACACACACACACACACACACACACACACACACACACACACACACACACACACACACACACACACACACACACACACACACAGCCATTATAGCCCCTTGCAGACTACTAATTCATTACCCCCCTGAGGGCAGCGCTGCGTGACATTTATGACCACTCTATCATCTGCTCCCGACAGCCAGACCATGCTACTTCCTGCCTCTTCAGCCAATAGGATGCACTGATGTGGTTGCATTGTCCAATTAAACATCAGAGAAAAACAGCACAGCGTAGAGTTTTTTTTTTTATTCTCAGCCAAATGGTCGACAGTGGAGGAGTGTGCAAACGACACAGCAACCTTTTGGCCATATGGAGAGGACATCTTTATACTTTACATCTTTTGAAACACCTGACAGTGTTTCAAAATTCCCTTTTTAGTGCTTAATGCCCATGCACACAGATCTTCAAAGATCTGTGTGGCCCTAAACTATTATGGACAATTATGGACAGGAACCTCTTTTGGTGTTTAAGCACCAAAAGATTTAAAAAAAGATACAAAAGATTGTTTTTCTTTTTTTATATGGAAAATATGGCACAAATCTTTGAATTATATTCTTTCAGGGGAAATGTTTTAACTCAAATCTTTGCTTTTGGTGGGGGTCCCTGGAACTACATATTTTCAGATAAGGATCCGCAGCCAAATACAGATAATTCAACAGATCCTATAAGGTTTAGCTCCACTGACATATAGAAACATAGGTTTTTCAGAAAACTAGATTTTTTTTAGATTACTGTATGACAGATTACTATTTGACAAATTGCATTGTATAATGGTAACGCGTGCACCAAAACATTCATTTACTGGGTTCTTCGACACCAGACTTCTGCGTTCGATGGATATTAAAAGCACACTTTTATTTTAAGGCATTATGTTTGATTTATGTCAACTTCAGTGAAAGAACAAAGACGTTGTTTGCTTTGAAGATCTGTGTGAATATATATCTTTGGATTTGTTACGCTTTGCCCCTCGATGTACGACTGTAATTGGGTAAAAAAAAATCACCCCAAAACAAAATGACCAAAATACAAGGCAGCCAACATTCACATTGGTGCTCACAGACTATATTTCCTCAGAACGCTTGCTTCAAAGAGCAGTGGTCGTCCCTCCCTCAGAATTATAGTCACTCCATCAGCCACTTCCAGATCCTTCCAAAAAGCAATTCCACACCAGAGCGGGAAATTCCACGGAAAGCCGTCGCAGCAGGAGTGTGTAGAGCCCTGCTCTGGATACTGTGTGTGTGTGTGTGTGTGTGTGTGTGTGTGTGTGTGTGTGTGTGTGTGTGTGTGTGTGTGTGTGTGTGTGTGTGTGTGTGTGTGTGTGTGTGTGTGTGTGTGTGTGTGTTATATCCACCACTGCAGCTCATAATCCTTTAAAAGCCTTGCCCAAATTAAAATCCAAGCAATTTCAAATGACATCCGTAATGAGAAAAACATCACCCCAAAAGTAAGCTTGCCGTTCTCCGTCTAACCATATATCACAACTCACAGACGTCGTTGAGGCATAAAGTGCTCAAATAAATGATGAAATAACCAACAACACAATAACAGTTATTTTAGGGTCCTTCTCTTCCGTGCCAGCTTCTTCTTCTCGGTGCTGTAAGTGTTTTACGGTTCGCCAGGCGGCTGCCAGGAGTTCTTGGCCTGGTTTACAGTGAAGCTGAACAGAACCGAGCCTCATGCAGCGGTCAGCCTGGGAGCAGCACCGCGGATCAGGACCAATTAACATCAGTGGGGGGAAAACTTATTGTAACCTGTGACACGCTCACACCCCCGGTACTATACCACCGACAACACAGAAGAGAGCCTTTGTAAAACACACTGGGCCCCCGCCGTCTGCTCGCGGAAAACGGACCCGGATGAATAAAGACCCCCGGTTCTCTGTGTGAAGACCCGGGGAGAGTCGTAAAATGTGATTGGTGTGTGTATGTGTGTGCATGTGCACTTTTTGCACGCTTGCGTCTGTGTGTTTTGTGAGAGAAATTCAGTATAAAAGGACAGAAACGCTACAGTACGCAGGTGTGTATTAGTGCGTGTGCGTGTTGAAGTTTGCCAGTCCCCCATTAATAGCACATTGGCCCAGGAGACACCACAGCATGCATGACCTCCATGTTTACAGGCTTGTAAACTCCAGCCAATCAGATCAATTCCTCTGCCCACAAGGCCCATGGGAAATGGAGTTAGAACAGTAGTAAAAAAAGAACTACAGCTGCTATCGCTCTCGCTTTCTCTCTCTCTCCCTCCCTCCCTCTCCCACTACGGCGTCTATTTTCAAACAGGATAATATCCTTTTGTCTTTCCCCAGTGATACCCAAACACTTTGACTGGTAACCTCTCCATCCTGTTCTTCTCTGGAGGGAAAGTGGAGGAATAAAATGCTCTCTGCCTGGCAGGCCTGACCTGATATATACTGTATTTATTTTAGGCTACTATTATGTTTGTTTTGGTTGTGATACTAATGCACTAAACCAGGGGTTTTCAACCTCTTTCATACCAGGGCCCACTATTTATAAAGCATTTGAGCCATGGACCACCATTAGATGACATTTTGGCCCCACAGACCCCAGAACTAAAGATTTCTTTTGCTTTTGTCCACAATTCCAGGCTGGATTTGGGAAACAAATCAGTCACACATACAGATCAAAATGACCATTAGTCTTCTACATTGTGTAGTTGTGTAGACTTTAACACAACTAGGATAATTCCGATGATGAATATTTTAACTCTTGAGAGTGTAAATATGAAACCAAATGGACCTGCAAGGGTCCATTTGGTTTCATGTTTACGCTCGCAAAGAGTTATATCTGGTTAACCAACTGTTCATCATTTAGCCTGGCGACCACCTGGAATCCTCTCAGGGACCACTGGTGGTCCCCGGACCACCTGTACTGTTGAAAACTCCTGCACTAAACCATGGGTGTAACTGTAAATATACCGGATTTAGCTTAGAGAAACGACAAAATACCTACATAACAATAACATGAATAAGAACTTTGCAGCTACACATGTACTGTTATACAGGTAGTTAGTGTAGACAGCTTCTCTGTACTGTATTGTTGTGTACTGGGATCTGTACTGTAGCTGTACTTTGATACTATTTTTGGAAAATATCCTACAGTTACTGTGTGTGAAGTGGAATATCCAGACCCCCAGAAACATGCCCAGGCAGCAGCCCAGTTGTGACCAGCCTTGCCACGTCAAAAATGGTTGAGAAATTACATAGTTACCGTTTGGGGGGTCCCCAGAGGGTCCCCAGAATTTCCAGACCTCCAGGAACTCCCCCAGGCAGAGGGCCGGCCCAGTTTTGGTGATCTGGCCCAGTTCTGGCAAGCTGTACTGTATCCGAAACAGTGGAGAAATTAGTTGGCATGTTGCAGCTTTCCGTGCTCGGACACACAGGCTTATAGGGACACTCTATTACAATATTGGAGTGGAAGCGCCACTCAAAAATACTATGCAGTCCCAAATTTGTGTTTTTCAGCCTTTGTTAAAGTTGGCCTTTGAAGGTTGTGATGATGGGGGCCATGGGGCTGCCTTTAATGGAGGGAACATTATTTTGCTCAAAGGTTTCTTATGCATGCCTTAAAGTGTACAATTTAAGCCTAGCTTGTAATGTGTAATACTAAAACAAATCAAATTTAATTTTGTAAATTTAAAGCTTTCCATGTGGGCATGGCAGCACAATATAGTATAAACCTGCAGACTGAAATGCACAAAGCCACATACACATACACGCATGCACAAACATAACCTTGCAAGTAGTGTACATTAACAACGCTGATGTAATAAGTTAATCATTCTTACATGCTACAACATTATACGTTCCCCCGCAACCATGCAAAAATTGACGAACACACACACACACACACATACACACACACACACACACACACACACACACACACACACACACACACACACACACACACACACACACACACACACACACACACACACACACTTCTACTGTTCCCTCCACCCTTGACTACTTTGAGGGAGTGATGTCTTTATCATGGAGAGAGAGAGGTGGAGCGGATGGGTTGAGAACAGAGAAAAAATATGACAAATGTTCACATGAAAGGGAGGCCTTTCAAACTCAGGGGAGACATGAAAGAGCCTCTCTCTCCCTCTCTCCATCCCTCCCTCCCTTCCTCTCATTGCTCGCTCTGTCTCTATCTTCACCTCCCTTGTTCCTTCTCCACCCCTAGCTCTCTAATTGCACATTCAGGCTCAGTCTGTGAATGCTAACAAGGCTTTTAGCCAGGCTGAATTGATGTTTCCACTACATTTCACTGGTGCACTATACCTTTCAAAAGTCACCTTTTTGCCGTCCGTTGTTGTCGTTGTGCACACTGCTTATTATTTCAGGTTGCTTAACATGGATTTAGTTACTTATAGTGAGGTCACTGCAGGCCGTCTGTTGCTTTTATAGACGGATTCCATCCAGAGGATGATATTCATTCTTTGAAGGTTATACAATATATTAGTGTGTCTCATGTTCCCAGGCCATCCAGTGTTGCCAACTTGGCGCATTTGTCGCTATATTTAGCGCTTTTCCAGACCCCCCTAGCGACAAAATTAGTGAAAAACTCCTGGCGGAAAATCTAGTGCTTTTTGGCTGGTGAGTTGGGGGGAAATTGATTGACAGGCGCCAGAGATAAAACCCTCATTTTTCACCATTTTTCCTCATATGACAGCGGTTTTCAACCAGTGGTCCCCAGGCTAAATGATGGACAGATGGTTAACCAGATGTAACTCTTTGAGAGCGTAAAAATGAAACCAAATGGACCCTTACGGGTCCATTTGGTTTCATTTTTACGCTCTCAAGAGTTAAAATATTCATCATGTGAATTAGCCCAAGTCTACACAACTAGAGAATGTAGAAGAGTAATGGTCATTTAATGGTCATATTCCCTTCCAGGCAAGCATCTAGCGCATTCTTGTGCATTTTGGAAGTGCCACTAGTGCATTTTGGATTTTGGCAGTTGGCAGCACTGAGGCCAACCATGTGACCACTGAACACGGAAGCCAGTTTACTGTAAGCGGTCACATGGGTAGGCATTTTCAGCAGGAGGGGCAAAATCATGTCACGGCCGTTTTGCCAACGGTCGGGGGTTAAGGTTAAGGTTAAGGGTATGTTTAGGGTTAGGGGTTAGGTTTAATAGTGACTGGTAAACGGTTGTGGCTGTTGACCCAACGGACGCGACCTATAAACCTATACGCATTGGCATTACAGGGGTATTAAGGAAATGTATTTTCATAATGGCCGTTAAGAAAACATATTTTCATATTATGGCACCATAAAACTATATTATGGATCATAAAACTCTTCTGTCTTGCAAACCGTACGTTATTCAAATGTTTAATATACAGTAACTGATCTAACCTAATCCTAGTATATTGGGCTATCTAATTTTAAACACCAATTTGGCATGCTCTGGTTACACACACACACACACACACACACACACACACACACACACACACACACACACACACACACACACACACACACACACACACACACACACACACACACACACACACACACACACACACACACACACACACACACACACATATTTTCAGCAACAGTAGTTGCTGAAGTGTGACAATGAAGTTTACTTGTATGTATTGTATCATTAGCTCATTTGTATCAGTCAACTGCTTGCGGATGAATGAGTTTTACATGATTCTTCAAGTCTTATATTAGTTTTTTGCTATTTGAGCAATTAAGACAAATAACCATACCACGTCCATACTACGTTGTACTATTACGTATCTATGGACCGTCAGGGCAGATATAGGCCTGTTCACGGAGGGGTCAGGATTCATTCATTAGGGGCCATCTTGCAAAACCCTGGTTGTCCGAAGGTGTGCCCCCACCCACAGGTTAAGAAACAACACTCTAGATCAGTATTCGGGTTGCTTTATAGTAGAAGTCTCTAACCCTGGAAGCTCCAACCACCTGTAGGCCATCTGACTCCACCTGCTGGGTGCACTTTGACCCTCGCAAGGCTTCAGGTGATGGAGTCAGAGGTCAGAATAAACTACTGAGGGAACAGAGGGTCACAGGTGAGGATACTGCCGTGGGAAGACCTGTTTCTGTTTCAAAGAGTTGATTATGTCATCTCCCATTTATTCAAAGCCTAATGTAATGTAGGGGTGTGTGTGTGGTGTGTGTGTGTGTGTGTGTGTGTGTGTGTGTGTGTGTGTGTGTGTGTGTGTGTGTGTGTGTGTGTGTGTGTGTGTGTGTGTGTGTGTGTGTGTGTGTGTGTGTGCGCGTTTGCACACATGCGTGTGCATGCATGTGAGAGTGTGTTCGCATTCATTTGTACGTGAAAACAAAAGTACATGCTCTAGTGGAGTATAAACAACTATGCAGAAGCAAAGACAATCAAAATCCATAATCAATTCTGAATACAATCAGGAAGAGTGCAAGTGAAGGGGGGTTGAAAGCAAACGCAGAGAACGAAAGGTTAGGTTGTACATAGTGATTGAAAACACGGAAGAATAATTTGTGTAAATCTTTTGATCTTTGCACTTCCCCTCAGGTTTCATCTCGAACAAATTTCCCCAGAACTCACCCCTGCAGACATCATGTAGTCTGGTTAGCCTCTGACAGACTGGGTAAATAACAGTCTGTAGGGAGCTAGTGAGATGGATACTGATGAGTGATGAGCTACACTATGTTTGTTTGTGTACTCACACCCAGGGCTGGATTTAGCCAGCCCTACTAGGGTGGGCTGGAAGAATGGCAGGCTGGGCAACTACAACTTTTTCATATGAAGCAATGGTTTTTAACCTTTTTGACACCAGGGAGTGGGACCATTATTTATTTGTCATTTGAGCCATGGACCACCATTTGATGACATTTTATCCCCACAGACCCCAAAACTAAAGATTTCTTTTGCTTTAGTCCACAATTCTAGGCTGGATTTGGGAAACAAAACAGTCAAATATACACATACCGGTATACATGATGATGTATTTTTTTTTTTACGCTCTCAAAGAGTTACAACTTTCCACCATTTAGCTGGGGTCCACCTGGAACTCTCAAGGACCACTGATGAAAACCACTGGTATTACCTTTCATTGAGGGGGCAGGATGCCCACCCCTGCCCCCCTCTAGATCCGGCCCTGCTCACACCAAACACTAATGGACAGAAACCTCATATCTCCATATTGCATATATTTTAACAACTAGTATGTATGCTTACGTTTGTGCATGTGCGCATGTGTGTCTGCGCTGTGTGTGCACACTGTCTGCATGCGCTGTGTGTGTGTGTGTGTGTGTGTGTGTGTGTGTGTGTGCGTGTGCGTGTGCGTGTGCGTGTGCGTGTGCGTGTGCGTGTGTGTGTGTGTGTGTGTGTGTTTTGTGTGTGTGTGTGTGTGTGTGTGTGTGTGTGTGTGTGTGTGTGTTATGCATGTGGGACTTGCCCAGATTAGATTTTATATTGCATAGGCTGTGGGAACAGGCTATGCATAGCAATAGAAAACAGTCACCACATCACAAATCCCTGTTATACATTCCTATGTGACTTGCAACAAAGCACATGTTGGAGGAATCAAATATACTGCATATAATGAGCAACTCTGCAAAGCACAGAAGAGAATATTTTAGCTATATCGCTAAAATATTATAGAGAAAATGCTTTTCCAGCCTGTTTGTAGTCTACTTATTTATTTATTTACTCTGTTTTTCTTTCGTTTTGTGGTTTGTGCGACTTCACAAAATGAAATCATACATATTCCTTACAACTGCTTTTCCCCACACACAACCTCAGCTGTTTCCCACTTGAATACGTACTGTACATACATACATACATACGTACACACACAAACACAAATAATTTTGTGCACACAAATTTACATTTACAAATATTCACAGTAAGGGATGTGGTGGAGGGGGGACGCGGGGGAACGCCATCCACCCTCTTCTATCACACCTACCGGTAAATATTTTGACTTGCTTTCATGGATAAAATGCGTGTAAATACGGAAATAAGAAATTGTTATTTGTTATATTCAGTTTACAGAATGCTTTTACAGTATGTCATGAAAGACATAAACTATGCCAATTGGATCAGTGTGTAAACTGCAGTCACTCCAACAATGATGCTTAATAATCATCACTCTCCCCTCCAAAAGAGACAGAAAACATAGGAATTTACCCAACTCCCTGTTCTTCGTAACAGTGTATTTGTCCGGACCCCCCAAGAAATATCTTTCCATCTGCAGCCCTCCTCTCTCTCTGTTACACTCGCTGTCTATCTGTCCCGTCCATCTTTTTAAAGTTTCAAATCACAACCTTCCACAGTCTACACCACTCCCCATTGTTCTGCTATACAACACGGTCATTGTGTGGGTGACACGGTAGATGTTGTTGTCAACAAGGCCGGGCAATAGGGACGTATCATTATGTCTGGTCAGCCGGTTGGTCAAAGAGGGGAGGAGGTCGAGGGTCAGCGACAGGCTGTCATTACGGGAGCCTCCTCTGTCAACAGCTTTGTATAAACTGAGGAGGGGGCTGGAGGGGCTTGGGAAGGAGAGTGATTCACAATCAATGACGTATTAGAGAAGTGCATTCCCTTCAGTGTGTGTTAAATGTACTTTTGATGGAAACATATTGAAAGAAATGAGGACAGGACATGTTTAGTTCAATATCTCTCCATCTGACGCCTTTAAGTTAGATATACTATACATACGTACATTGCATTTTATTTAGACATGTGCAGCATTGCATACAGGTCACCTGTGAACAATAATATAAACAATCATGTAGTGCAGGGGTTTTCAAGGGGTCCCCAGCTAAATGATGGACCGTCGGCCACCAAATGGACACTTATAGATCTGTAACTCTTGAGATTGTAAAATAAAATCAAATGGACCCTTACGGGTCCATTTGGTTTCTTTTTATGCTCTTGAGAGTTAAATTATATAAAGAAATCTGAATGACTTCATTTTCAAGAATCTACACAGTTACAGATTTTAGAAGAATTGTTATTTGCAACATTTGGCCCAGTTATCTCTTCTAAATTGTGGACACAAACTTTAAAATCCTTAGTTTTGGGTCTGAGAGACTAAACTCGACATCAACTTGTGGTCCGTGGCTATAACGCAGAATAAGTAGTGGGCCCTGGTATGAAAATGGTTGAAAAACACCGATGTAGAGTGTATTTTAGTAATATGGATCTGTGTATAGTGTGACTATACACATTTTCATTATTATTGTGAAGCTGTGAAGATGTAGCAGATTGTTGGCTTTGTACACGGACATCATTCCAGCTCAGTGGCTGGCCTGTAGCTGTGAGGTCGGAGGTTCAATCCCCGGCAGAGTCACTCTGAAAAACAACACCCAGTGCGTCCATCACGCTTGGCACTGGTGGAGTAAGACCCTGCGACGACATCCAGTATAGTGCCACGTCCAGGGCGTGGACTTGTACGTCGTGCTGTCTCTCACACTACAGATGGGCCTTGTGACTCGGCAAGGCTTACGTGTTGTGACACAGACATTACTGTAGCGTTTGTGAAAACAACAACAGCTTAAACCAAATGTCGCTATACGCTGAGTCAGACTAATTAACTGAATTAATGAAGGAATGCTTCCATTATAGACAGTTAAAGAACATGTAAACAGAGATGGAGTCAGACAGAAGGACAGATGACTTCTTAGTGAAATCTGCCTGGCACTCTAACACTGAGAGGCAAAAGTGAGGAGAGAGAATGATAACCTTGTCTCTTGTTCAATGGTGTCTGCTCAGTGATTTAATTTAGTTCTGCCGTCACACCTGAACTGATCCTCATCCATCACAAGTACTGTAGCAGCCCTCCTTCTCTGCATCCGTCCGTCCATCCATCCATTCATCAATCCATCCTTCCTCCACTCAGTTTCCATTCCTCTCTCCTCCTCTTCTTACTCTCTCCATTGCTCTCTCCCACATTGTTTTCCTCCCCTCATCATGGACCACTCCTCTCCTCCTCCTCCTCCTCTCGCTAACTCCATCTTTCTCTGCTGTGTCTCTCTCAGAGGGGTTTGTCCCCGTCCCCACTGCCCCACCCCCTCTACCCGTGTCCTTGTCCCACTGTCAGCGGGTCGCCGTGTTCCAGCCGGGCAGAGAGCTCTGAGCGAACACGGCGTCCCCCCCGCGGCTCCATTTGGTTCAGTCCGCTGAGCACTCAGCGGGTCTCCTGGCTCAGGCTGGGCCAAACTAATCAACGCATCCTGTGGGGGACGGCAGAGGCCCCCACCGGCAGACCGCAGGAAGACCTGCACACCTGAGCTCAGCCAAACTGGCACGAGGCGCACGCACGCATGTGTTTGTGTACGTGTCTGTGTGTGTGCACCAGGAGCGCTCACATGTGCTCACGTTTGTATATGTGTGTGTGCACGAGGAACACTCTCATCACGTGCTTGTGTTTGTGTGTGTACGTGTGCACACAGAACACTCGCATCACATGCTTGTGTTTGTGTATATGCGTGTGCACAAGGAACACTCGCATCACGTGCTTGTGTTTGTGTGTGTGTGTGTGTATGTGTGTGCGCACCACTGCCTGCCCGTATCTGTGTGTTTTAGCTTGTGTTAATTCATTGTCAGGTGACAAGGCAAGCTTCGCCGTCCTTGATTCAGCCCCAACTGCGCGCGTGCGCGCGCACACACACACACACACACACACACACACACACACACACACCCACACACACACCCCCCCACACACACACACACACACACACACACACACACACACACACAGCATTTTGTGTGGTCAGATGGGGCCATTACCATGGCAACCAGTCCATTGAGGTATCATACTGAGAGGGCCATAGCAGGACAAAGTGAGGCATTTATGGTCAGTACACACACACACACACATGACTCGATCTTAAGTGCACAAGATCGACTTGTGTGTCAAGACCAAGTGTACTCCAAAAATTCACTTGTGTTCACTGTACTGTATATCCACTACTGCAAGCTTAACCGTTTACCACCAGAGAACAAGATTGGACGATTTTAACCTCAGGTTCCACTCACCTAGAAATTACAAAAATCTTTGTGCGCACACGCGGTCTGTATGTCCATTGATAATAATAAACCAACAATCGCTGTGTGATTACGGCTTGATTTGACTTATTTATGATAATAAGCATGATCACACGGATTGTATGAGCTCTTTCTCCCCATATCAACACTACCGCCGTTGTCTGGAAGGTAGGACCCAGTGAACCGGAAGTCCTCAGTGCTCAGTTGTTGTTTTTGTGGCCATTTCCTGAGATCATCATTACTGCCACATAGCTACACTGTATATATTATTACTGAAGATGATAATGGAAAGAGTCATCCACGACATGTATTTGAAATTGTGGAATTCATTTGATTAGGATTAAGTTGATGAATAAAAACCATGCAAATTGGTAGCAATGTTGAGAATAATGGGGTTAGCAATTAGTGTTTTATTTTATTTTCCTTGTCAGACTTGTCAGTCGGATACACTGTTGTTCAGAACCAGCACAAAACCCTCTGCAGGTTATTACCCGACAGCACTGATACAGTACTGATGCTCACCTGCTTGTGTTAATGGCTTGATTACATTGTAACGTGTGACAAGTGCTCATGGGTATTGATCACATGCCCAGAAGACCTGAGATCACACAGCCGAGCCACCGATCAATTCATTAAGCCTTTCAGTCCACATATACAGACGCCACACACACACACACACACACACACACACACACACACACACACACACACACACACACATGCACACGTGCACAAACAACGCCTGCACACATGCACAGCTAAGTGATTTGTAATTAGCAAACAGTCACCATGACTTACACAATGAACTGCGTGCGTGTGTGTGTGCGCTAGAGGTCTTCACGGCTCTCAAAAATGCCATCCGAAATCCGAAATAAATCCGTGCAATATCACCGATTCCGAACTGTTCCGAAAATATTTTCAAATAAATAAATTGGATCCGAGTCGATCCGTGGCATGGTTTTCCGCTTCCGAACTGTTCCAAGATTTTCCCCAAATTGCTTCGCCGAGCCCGACCGAAGTCGGATTATTTTTGACCGTCCGACAGACCCGCCTTGACCAAATCCCTCCCCCGCCTTGCCTACGTTTGATGAACCTGTAGATCAGTTATATTTCGCATGCGACGCTGCCTCGGCTCGCTAACACTGTTCCGCGCTGCCAGTCTACTCTACACTCTACAGGTACGTGCACACACACAGATTAAAAAGGGGCCTGCAGCCCCAGCTCTTTCGCATGTCTAAAACACAGAAGTGCCCTCATACGGGAGGTTACCCCTGCCCCCTTATGTAACACGCTGTCTACACGGACACCACAGCACAGACTGTCGCCCCTATCATACATGTCAGTGCATGTCCAGAAACGCACTCGCAGAGTGACAAAGATACAATCATACACACACTTGGTTGATAGAATATTTTATTATCATTAAAAAGGCAAAAAAAAAAACGTAGAGAAAGAATACGTCTCACTGTAGTCTCGGGTCTTGTCGGATTTTCTCGGGTATTGCACATAATGATTGACAGGTCCGACTTCCGACGGGGATACGTCCGATTCCGACCTGTCCGAGTGACTGTGATAAAACACACCGCCGGAACCGACCGGAACTGTCGG
>CM076977.1:30864829-30947329 GCA_039105355.1 Benthosema pterotum
TTTCTTTCTTTCTTTCTTTCTTTCTTTCTTTCTTTCTTTCTTTCTTTCTTTCTTTCTTTCTTTCTTTCTTTCTTTTCTTTCTTTTTCTTTCTTTCTTTTTCTTTCTTTCTTTCTTTCTTTCTTTCTTTCTTTCTTTCTTTCTTTCTTTCTTCGCCAAGTCGCATGTAATTTTCATAATGTTTCTTGGTTGATTCAAGTTTGTCTTCTGGGGTATTTTAGTTAATTTGATTTCAGAAATAAAGAACGAAAGAGAAAGAAAGAAAGGAAGAAAGAAAGAAAGGGGAAAAGGCAGGGGAGGTAAATAGCGTAAAAAAGGGAGAAAAAAGTGAGTGAGTAGCGTATTTTTTTTTCCTAAGGCAAACCTTTCAATCGATCTTCCCGGCTTCAGTTATTTTTTGAGTAATTTCACATTTGCAGTTATGGATTACCCGTAGGGCCCCCCCCCCCCCCCCCCCATCCCACCGCCACCCCTCACTCCCCGTAAGCATGCAGCGCAGCCTTGCAAAGTTTTGCCTGTTCGGCATCTTGTCGCTCACGTCTTGGACTCTCTCATCGTTCTCCCTAATGCAGTCACGTCGCCGATAGTATTCTCCTCCTAATCTAATTCTTCCCCTTTTCAGACCCCTGGAGATTTTGAATGAATTCAGATGGCGTCCATTTCAATAGCCGCCACCCCCATCGCCGACCCTCCCTTCTCATGCCAGCACTATACTATACGTGCTCAGCACTGAAAAGGCTTCTACGCCTGGCATGCCCCGACCGCTCCCATTGCATTCAGGGATGGATGTAACATTTCCCAATTGTGGGGGCGCAGTAGAACATGGTATGGGCGCGGCTTCATCGATGAAGCCGCACCCGTACCATTTTCGGTTACAGGACTCATATTGAGCAAGTATAAGCATCAATAATAACCGTTGTTGAAGTTGCGACAGGCACACAGCATGCATAAAGCTAAAGGTCTGACTCAGAGTTTTCTGTTTTCAATGATGAAATGCTGTTGGTTTAGTGGTGAGATAACTGTGTTTCAAATCATTTTCAATATAAGCACTTTATATTTGAAATTTGGGTCGTTTGCATGACATCATGTTTGGTGAGGCAGTCAGGGCATTTAGGGGGACATTGCCCCCCCCCCCCCCCTCATGCCCATGCCTAGATCCGCCCCTGAATGCATTACTGCCTTCTCAGAGAAAACAAACGGCCGATATTGTGGAGCGCTTAGATCTCATTAGGACGCCGCAAAGCATGGTGGACGACTCCCATCGAGACAGAATCCCCAGGGGGATCCTTCCCGCCGATTAAGATAACATCTTTTCCCAAACAGTGGATTGGCTTCATCGTATAGCGTTAATTTGGCCGCTGCCAATGAAATTATTGCAGCCTCCATGATGCAAATTCGTTCTAGATTGGCTTTTCCAACTACATTAGATCCAAACAAACGATTAGTGTTTTTTTCTTCTCCTTCTTTTTTTTTACTTTAATGATCTGTGAAAAGAAGCACAGAAAAAGTGGTGGACTTCAGATCCCATGGTACATTGCTAATTCCTGTGTTTTGGTGATCAATGATGCCAGGGTCACCAGTGTGAAAGGTTGATGGCTGGACTTGTTAGGGGTCAGTGTCCCTTTGAGCTAAAGAGACAGCAAGACAAAACATGGATTTGTCTCTCCCTTTGAAAAAGTGAAAATCAAACACCATTTCTCAGACATAACAAATCAATCATGCTGCTTCCAGCTAGAGAGCACAATTGATCCCCTGCATGTGTGCAAGCCTTCACATTCCTATACATTTGGAATACAGCTGTACTTGGACGTGCAAATGTAATCAATTACCAAAAAGGTATAGCAGATAGTCTTCCTCCTTGGCTTTAAATAGCACTGTTTGTAGTCCATATCTTTTTAAAGCACGTAATTGTCTGGCCAGATGTTGAAACGGCTTAAGACAAAGGTCTTCTCTGCTTCCCACAAACAGCTGTAACTCAACCATCTCTCTTAGACATCAAGGTCATCTGTCTCCCAGTTCAATTCAGTTTTCGATTGCATTATTTCTCTTGACCTATTTGTCACATTTCGCCTCGTCATCAGGTGGCCTCAGCATTCAGCGCTGTTGGGATAACCTTTTGTAATAACAATGAAGGAATGATCATCACACCTAATTATGACCACCCTATTGATATGCCTCTTGGACAGCAATAGGTTGACAAGAGCGAGCCTGAGCCCCAAGTATGGCATCAAGCAGGCAGCATGCCTGCTTTGTTGTAAATATGTTTTTATCTTGGTTTTAGTGTTTTTAATGGCAACATTATCTTGTGAGCAATATATTTTACAGTTGTAAAATGTGAGACTAGTGCATTCATCATGTCAGAAATGAATGTCTTGGGCACTTGACTTAGCGAATAAAGGTCAAGCAGATACAGTACTGGCAGCAAGGTACTGCAGCGAGCAGAGGCATACGTGGTTCTGATTATATAAATATTTGGTGTCTACAGACACGCATACGTTACACACATGCTCACTACACCGTGCATCTGTCTTCCACCTCTGCCTGGTGCACACACTTTCATCGGTTCCTCTTTACAATAAATTATACTCACACTCACATGAATTCCATTTATAGCCTTTTAACGATGGATTATACACCTTGCGGTTAGTAACAGATCTCCTCAAACGGAGCACCCATTTTTCTGTTCTAGCACATGCACAGTATACTACTTACAGTATAATCGTAAGTGCCTGAGGTACGTGCTGTCATACAGTCTGGGAGGCACGCAGATGTTTATGAAGACATGAGTTGACGACATTTATGTCATCACACTACATTCACAGCTACATGTATGCAAAGTACATGGCACATGTAGCCAGATCATATCGTTTATATTACATTACATCATTTTCACCCTTCCAATTTCTTCCTTTTTTAAGTTGCTATTTAAAACAACACAAAACCTTATGCATTCCATTTTCCATTCTAAAGACATGCCAAGCCTTAGCGGGATGGTACTGCTAGGTCTACGCACGATAAAAAAACGTGCTTCACGCATAGATGATATGCTCTGGTGGACATGCAGCACAGTATTCTGGTGTTGGCATTTTAGTCCCGTAAGAACCCCAGCAGAGTTCTTTCTGTTTATGCTACATCTGGACTATGAAATTTCCTTAATTTGGCCCTAGGGCACGAGAATGTGTTGGCTCAGACAGCGAGGTGTAAACAAACTATTGATCTTCACGGTTCTGTCTCAGTTATTCTATCGTTTCTCCTCTCTCTCTCTCCGTCTCACTCTGATGAAATGTAAATAAGCCCTACACCGCGATCATGGGTCTCAGTGGGTACACTGCTATGTTTGACTTTCGGGCTGTGAAGGAGCTGATGGTGAGAATAACGATTTGTAATGAACATGCGAAAGAGGCACACACCATGAACCAAAGTATTCTCTGTGCTTTGTGTTGAACTCATGTTAGGCTTCTGGCATCTCAGCGCATCACCGTATGCCAAGACACATGTAGAGATCTGTGCGGCTGATCCTGCTTGCACAGTTATAGTGCATTTTATATTGTTCTCCAAGACACCCATGCACATCCAAAGCCGGAGGGGCTGTGTGTTGTCACTACGCGTCGTGCCAAAACAAATCCCTTGTATGAAAACCTCACAGTTGGCAACGAACAGGCTGTGTTTCGCATTCTGAATCTGCCCCGCTGCGATGCGCATTTTCATCCGACAGCAAATAGCTGTCGAGCAGCACAGGAGGGCGGACTCCGAGGAGGAATGAAAAAGAGAAGGCCTTTTGGTTATTTGTGGTCGTTGTCAGACATATTCTTTTTATGGTTGTGTGCATTCATCTGTGCGCCGCAAAGCTTGTGCTCTTCCCAGCATGGGCCGTTCTCCAAAATGTGTCAGCCAAAATCACGCCAGGCGCAGCCGCGTGCGTCCCACTTGCGCAGGTTTTGTGACAACGTGCGTACGGCCGATATCTATCAATGCGGGTCCGTGTGTTCACCGGCGTGTTTATCATTACGTGATGCCTTGTCACTGTTTACCTGACATTACCTTCCCTGTGTGTGTACCAGCACTGCATGTATGCCTGCCTCCCAATGTCATGTAAGAGCGTGTTTGTTTGTGTGCATGCATTTCAATTCCTACTATGATGTTTGTTTTTTCGGTGTGCATGTGTCTGCGTCGATTGCGCGTATGCAAGCGTGCATGCTTGCATGTGTGTTCGTTTCTGGGGGACAGGCAGCTATGTTGTCCCACTATGCTGTTGCGGATTGGGTCATTCCTGGGCATGTGCCTGCTCGATGCCACAGGTAGCCCTGTGCTCACTGGAGTGTGTGCGCTACACCTGTTGTCCCCTCAGGGAGGCGCTGTCTGTGGCCAGCTGGCAGGTGAGAGCGGGGACACAGGAGAGGACAGATTGGACAAGCTGCGGGACGTTGGGACGGACAAAAGACTGAAGGTGAGGGAAAAAATAGCTAATGGAGGCCGAGGGGAGAGAGGGGAATGCATGGGGATGTAAGCGATGTAACGCTATGGTAGAGGGTACAGTAAGCATTTCTTATAGCGGTCGCAAGTGACCTTCCAATGATTTTACACCACAAAGTTGTTGTCTAACTTACTGTATGTAATGGAGTCAAACCAGCTTAGTAAATGCGGTCCGGGCATCAGATTCTGGGTATTTACGGTAGATGTCGTGGGCCAATGTGTCAAGTGACGGGTTTGCCAGTAACCGTTGCAAAACAAGGAGGTGAACCAGAACCAACATCAAAACTAACAAGACAGCGGCGTCTTGAGATATTTTAATTACAGACCTGTAGCATCGCAGGACAAGCAATGCCAGATTTGAAAATAACATGTTTTGGGTGATTTAGTGATTGCTCTAGTGGAGTACTGTATTTACTTGTAAACCTCGCCAGAATGCATTGTAGACTACCAACAAGATTTGTCAGCACTCAAGTCACACACAAGTATTTTATGATGTTCTGGTCAGACACGGTCACTCTTTTTTTTCCGCTTTAGTGATTCACAAGTGCGGAGTAGACTACACGCAGAACAAGCAATGCCAGATTTGAAAATAACATGTTTTGGGTGAATTAGTGTTTGCTTTGGAGTACTGCTTCCTGTGTTTTCTGGTTGGAAGAGACAGGAAAGTGGTTCTGGTCGAATGAGCATCTAATTACCCTTTTAACCACTTGAACCCTAAAATTACCATCAAATAGCTGATCTATACAATACAAGCTCGCATTGCATTGCAACTTGAAGATCTGCAATCTTCAAGTTAGTTAGTTTCAGGCCACCATTGTTCCAACATGCCCTTACGATCATTAAATGTGTGCATAATGGCGCCCATATGATGAGGCAGCGGAATCATTTCCCGACCGTAGCTATAAAACAGTCGCGACCGTTGGCATGACTGTTGGAAAATACCATGACTCAGTTGTGACCGTTGGCCAACAGCAGTGATGATTCTTCAACTTTTTCTACTAAACCTAACACATAACCCTAAACATAACCTCAGTAAAACCTAGTTGGAAAATTGAATAAATGTAATAATATAAATTAGTCGCGACTGGTGGCCTACCAGTTGCGGACTGCGGTCAACCCTTTTACTACCGGTAAAAGGGTTGCGCGATCACTAAATGATTTTGTGGCAGTTGGAAGATAAAATAAATTAGTCGGTACTAGTTCCGTGGTAACTTGCTATCACCCAAAACAGCAGATCTACATGTTCATAATGTCTCAAGCTGTAGTGCAGGGTGAACTGTTAGGTCTCCACAGCAATTATTTGCAATTAAGTACAACCCAGGCTGCAAAATTCAACTCGTCACTGAAGTACTCCCTTTGCCCTCTACTTTGCGAGGAATTGCGACCTTTCCTGTGTTTCGTACTATTTTTTTTACCCTTGCACCGTTGTCCAGGACACATCTGCTTCAGGCCATGCAGCGTACTACAGCATGGATATATGTAAATATAGGGTAAATGTTCTATACGTCCTCTGCTCTGTTTTTACTGCTCCCTACTTGTCCTTTGGAGTCAGACATACATTATACAGTACTGCTCCACAGTATGTTAACCTATAATATAAATATAATAACCTCCAGCTCCGCCCTACTGTTTCCAGTCCTGCTATCCAGACCTTCCATCTCCCACATTGTTAGTCCCATTTTTCTGCATGTCATCTCTCTCTTGCCCCCCCCACGTCTAGTTAAGATGTAAATGGTGTGTGTGTGTGTGTGTGTGTGTGTGTGTGTGTGTGTGTGTGTGTGTGTGTGTGTGTGTGTGTGTGTGTGTGTTGTGTGTGTGTGTGTGTGTGTGTGTGTGTGTGTGTGTGTGTGTGTGTGTGTGTGTGTGTGTGTGTGCATGCTCTCCTCTGTGTCACGCCTGTAGGCTGTGTCAGTGAAGGTAGTGAGATGTCTGTCTCTGTGCTTATTAGTCACAGTACATCTGTTCTAGTGCAGACTGTGGGTCAGCCACCAGACAATAGTCTCACGTAATCTCTCTCACACACACGCACACCCCCACACGTTCACATAAGGCCAACAGCATATCAACACACAACTATCCCAACAAACACAGGGAGGGCATCGACCATGGACACTTGCGTACACACACAAACCACAGTATCTCATTGAAGACAAATTATATTGGTTATATATGTATACTACATGTATAGATGCATGTATGTACTGTACGTGTGTGTGTGTGTGTGTGTGTGTGTGTGTGTGTGTGTGTGTGTGTGTGTGTGTGTGTGTGTGTGTGTGTGTGTGTGTGTGTGTGTGTGTGTGTGTGTGTGTGTGTGCGTGCGTGCGTGCGTGCGCGCGCGCGCCTACATGTGTAAAAACTCAAATTGTATATCATGTCTTGAAAACCAAATTAATCGATCTGTTCACACGTGTGCGCACTGCGCACAATACGCATACTGCACGTATGCACACACACACACACACACACACACACACACACACACACACACACACACGCGCACACACGCACGCACACACACACACACACACACACACACACTTCCAGTCCTTCTCATCCTCTCCTCTCCTCATTAGGTGTGCAGGTTCTTCAGTCAGGGTCTCTAGAGTGTCCTCCCATATCTCCACAGCCTGGAGGGATTCACACACACACACACACACACATGTTTAATTAAGCCACCTTTGGGGACGGATGACAGAACACCCCCCTTTCGGGGGCTACCCTTTCTGAATGGGTTAGAGAGAAGCTGCGACCACTGTTGACGTCCAGAGGATACCCACTTTACCAATATGACTTGATACTTTTGATTTAACCTTTCTTTCAAAAGTATGATTTTTTACCCTGAGATTGGGGACAAATCATATTTAAGCCACTTTTGGGGAATGGGGCGGGGCTTATTTCACACTACAGGAAGTCACCTTTGGGGCCTTAGTCTATACACAGAGCTTACATTAAGCCACCTTTGGGGTCCAGTTCTGGGGACATATCCTGGCTACTCTATAGCCTACTGACTACCTATGAGCTAAAGAATTGATTATAAGATTTTAAAGCCCCACATTGAGAGGCTTCTACAGGCCTGTAGGGGATTTGATGGTCTGCTACAAGCCCTTGTGCGGATTCAAATCCTCAGATAAGGCTCTCTTGGTGCTTTCCAACCCTGCTTGTGGATCTTTGGCCTGAAAACACTCCTATATGCTACAATAAAAACGTAATTTTTTACCCACTCATACCGTCCCTTTATCCAGAACCACCAGAAAGCATAATGTTAAATTGCATCTAATTGAACTAGTGTTTCATTGTGTATGATTTGCTATTCTTGGTATATGTTTTGCACTTTTCAGTGATATCTGTATGCCTTCTCTGTCTTGTCACTTTCCATGTCACAATGTTTGTCACTACACAAATAAATAGTTGTCCTATGCATGTGATAACACTTTGACCTTTGCCTTTGGCTACACAAAATCTGACCTTTGCAATGTAATTTCCTTCACAAACTCTACAAGAAGTAAACAGTGGGGCCTGGGGGCTAACATGATGCACTCTCTCGTATCTTTTTATTGGCTAATTGTAGTAGAGCTTTCTGCCTTCTTTGACTACTAACTCGGCTCAGTCCCTACAGTACATCCGCCATTGATGAGTAAGGATGTCTCAGAAGTTCTGAGGCATCCTTATACTGTAAGTTAGAAGTGGTAAGAGTCACTCTGCACTCATTGCTACTGTAGAAAGCAGCACACCACCTCGATCTACAAGCGGTGGGGGGAGGAGGGGGTTTGAGGAAAACATCATGTATGTCGGGGTTGAAAGCCCAACTGAAACTAAAAACTGTAGTTACACAGCAACACTTTTGGGGACATTTTTTCGGAATACACACCAGTTGATTGGGGACCTCTTAACCTCTTGGGCCCCATGGCCCCCGCCGTAAGGCGGCAAGTACTTTGACCTCTGAACTTCCACCAATAAATGTCAATAAATCAATAGGGACCAAATAAAATAAGATATTCATTGATTATTGTTACAGTGGGTATTTATAATCCATACATTACTCCTATTACATGATTAGTACACCTAATTGTTACTTATTTCTATAATTTTCCTCCCTATACGTTTACATGACTAATATTACAGCAATAATACATTTTCTCAATTCTATGTGTTCAATGAGGTCTTCAGGCACATTCACTACTCAGAATACAAAATCTCCATAGACGGAGATAATTTTCAGCTATATTCTCCTGAGTAAGTGATCACAGAGGGACAATTTGGAGAGAAAAATGTTATGCTTTACACCGCATTCATAAATTTTCAGAAGTTGGCTTCTATTTGGTGATCCAAGTGTAGCCATAATCATTGTAGTTTTTTGCCCACAACTGTTCCCATTTGAGCATACGTTTTAGGCGGATTTTCCCCCTGGGAGAGGTTAACAACCCCCACCAAAGTGTCCCCAATCTGTCTTAAGTGGACAGGTCTACACTAGTCCTTCCCCTCTCCCAGGAAGACAAGCACACGCTCTGATTAACTTGAAGACAAAGAACCTAAATGGCCTGGAATTGAAGGCTCATGGTTTGGGGATATACAATTGAGTGAGAAAGTTTGTCATTTGGTCTTAACACCCAATTTCACCATGAACAGTCAGTCTGAGCTGAATCCAACTGCCTCCAGTTGTCTCTACACCAGCTCATCGGTAGTGGTCAAATGGGATGATGCACCCTCGCATATCTTTTTATTGGCTAATTGTAGTAGAGCTTCCTGCCTTCTTTGACTACAAACTCGGCTCAGTCCCTACAGTACATCCGCCATTGATGAGTAAGGATGTCTCAGAAGTTCTGAGGCATCCTTATACTGTAAGTTAGAAGTGGTAAGATTCATCTACCCCAATCCCCACCCACCAGACACTGCACTCATTGCTACTGTAGAAAGCAGCAGACCACCTCGATCTACAAGCGGTGGGGGGAGGAGGGGGTTTGAGGAAAACATCATGTATGTCGGGGTTGAAAGCCCAACTGAAACTAAAAACTGTAGTTACACAGCAACACTTTTGGGGACATTTTTCGGAATACACACCAGTTGATTGGGGACCTCTTAACCTCTTGGGCCCCATGGCCCCTGCCGTAAGGCAGCAAGTACTTTGACCTCTGAACTTCCGCCAATAAATCAATAGGGACCAAATAAAATAAGATATTCATTGATTATTGTTACAGTGGGTATTTATAATCCATACATTACTCCTATTACATGATTAGTACACCTAATTGTTACTTATTTCTATAATTTTCCTCCCTATACGTTAACATGACTAATATTACAGCAATAATACATTTTCTCAATTCTATGTGTTCAATGAGGTCTTCAGGCACATTCACTACTCAGAATACAAAATCTCCATAGACGGAGATAATTTTCAGCTATATTCTCCTGAGTAAGTGATCACAGAGGGACAATTTGGAGAGAAAAATGTTATGCTTTACACCACATTCATAAATTTTCAGAAGTTGGCTTCTATTTGGTGATCCAAGTGTAGCCATAATCATTGTAGTTTTTTGCCCACAACTGTTCCCATTTGAGCATACGTTTTAGGCGGATTTTCCCCCTGGGAGAGGTTAACAACCCCCACCGAAGTGTCCCCAATCTGTCTTAAGTGGACAGGTCTACACTAGTCCTTCCCCTCTCCCAGGAAGACAAGCACACGCTCTGATTAACTTGAAGACAAAGAACCTAAATGGCCTGGAATTGAAGGCACATGGTTTGGGGATATACAATTGAGTGAGAAAGTTTGTCATTTGGTCTTAACACCCAATTTCACCATGAACAGTCAGTCTGAGCTGAATCCAACTGCCTCCAGATGTCTCTACACCAGCTCATCGGTAGTGGTGAAATGGGATGATGCACCCTCGCATATCTTTTTATTGGCTAATTGTAGTAGAGCTTCCTGCCTTCTTTGACTACAAACTCGGCTCAGTCCCTACAGTACATCCGCCATTGATGAGTAAGGATGTCTCAGAAGTTCTGAGGCATCCTTATACTGTAAGTTAGAAGTGGTAAGAGTCACTCTGCACTCATTGCTACTGTAGAAAGCAGCAGACCACCTCAATCTACAAGCGGTGGGGGGAGGAGGGGGTTTGAGGAAAACATCATGTATGTCGGGGTTGAAAGCCCAACTGAAACTAAAAACTGTAGTTACACAGCAACACTTTTGGGGACATTTTTCGGAATACACACCAGTTGATTGGGGACCTCTTAACCTCTTGGGCCCCATGGCCCCCGCCGTAAGGCAGCAAGTACTTTGACCTCTGAACTTCCACCAATAAATGTCAATAAATCAATAGGGACCAAATAAAACAATTTCATTGATTATTGTTACAGTGGGTACTTATAATCCATACATTACTCCTATTACATGATTAGTACACCTAATTGTTACTTATTTCTATAATTTTTCTCCCTATACGTTAACATGACTAATATTACAGCAATAATACCACTAAAATATCTGTAGAATTTACATAGTTTGGTACATTTTCATAAATGTTTTGCTATCAACTGCTGACACCGTGATGGACATTTTCTCAATTCTATGTGTTCAATGAGGTCTTCAGGCACATTCACTACTCAGAATACAAAATCTCCATAGACGGAGATAATTTTCAGCTATATTCTCCTGAGTAAGTGATCACAGAGGGACAATTTGGAGAGAAAAATGTTATGTTGGCTTCTATTTGGTGATCCAAGTGTAGCCATAATCATTGTAGTTTTTTGCCCACAACTGTTCCCATTTGAGCATACGTTTTAGGCGGATTTTCCCCCTGGGAGAGGTTAACAACCCCCACCAAAGTGTCCCCAATCTGTCTTAAGTGGACAGGTCTACACTAGTCCTTCCCCTCTCCCAGGAAGACAAGCACACGCTCTGATTAACTTGAAGACAAAGAACCTAAATGGCCTGGAATTGAAGGCACATGGTTTGGGGATATACAATTGAGTGAGAAAGTTTGTCATTTGGTCTTAACACCCAATTTCACCATGAACAGTCAGTCTGAGCTGAATCCAGCTGCCTCCAGTTGTCTCTACACCAGCTCATCGGTAGTGGTCAAATGGGATGATGCACCCTCGCATATCTTTTTATTGGCTAATTGTAGTAGAGCTTCCTGCCTTCTTTGACTACAAACTCGGCTCAGTCCCTACAGTACATCCGCCATTGATGATGAAGGCCAGTGCATACTCCTTCCGACCGCCAAACTTTACCATTTTACTCAAAGAACAAAAGTTTGGCGATCGGAAGGAGTATGCACTGGCCTTAAGGATGCCTCAGAAGTTCTGAGGCATCCTTATACTGTAAGTCAGAAGGGTAATAAGTCAGTGAACATCCAGAGTCATCTACCCCAATCCCAACCCACCAGACACTGTACTCATTGCTACTGTAGAAAGCAGCAGACCACCTCGATCTACAAGTGGTGGGGAGTGGGTGGGGGGGTTTGAGGAAATCATCATGTATGTCGGGGTTGAAAGCCCAACTGAAACTAAAAACTGTAGTTACACACCAATTCAGAATACACACCAGTTGATTGGGGACCACTTAACAACCCCTCAGCAAAGTGTCCCCAATCTGTCTTAAGTGGACAGGTCTACACTTTAGTCCTTACCTCTCTCCCAGGAAGACAAGCACATGCTCTGATTAACTTGGTGACAAAGAACCTAAATGGGCATGGAATTGAAGGCACATAGTTTGGGGATATACAGTTTTCTTTCTACCTTCTTTGACAACAAACTCGGCCCAGTCCCTACGGTATATCCACCGTTGATGAGTAAGGATGCCTCAGAAGATCTGCCTTGTAAGTCGGAAGGGTAATAAATCAGTACCCCAATCCCCCATTCACCAGACACTGCACTCATTGTTATAGAAAGCAGCAGACTACCTTGATCCAAAAGCTCTGGACATCACCACATTGGGTGGTGGAACAAGGAAATCATCATGTATGGGTTGAAAGCCCAATTTGACCTTTTAAACTGTAGTTACAAAGCTGGATTAAAAACATGTATGTCAGCAAAGTGCTGCTGCGTATCTGCATTCCTGCTACTGCTTTTGAAAAGGCTATGATGGTATATGTTGCAATCCGCTCACACACTTGCAGCATGAAGAGCTTGGAAATTGGCGAATATAGGAGAATAAGATGACATTTGCAGATTGTTTTGCTCTGATCTTTGAGGTGGCTCCAAGCTACAAGAATCACTACTATATCACATATCCAAAACATTTTCTATCAATGTTTATTTTAGCCATTTTAAATACACTTATATTATGTGATTAGAATAGATGTTTGTGTGAGGCAAAAATCAGTATGATGCAATAATAGGATACTCAGGTTTTGTCTTTCACCTGTCAGAACAATTCACTGCTGTTGTTCTGTCAGCTTAGTTCAACTGCTGCCCTTCCCCCATACTGCAATGGTTGGGTCGTTAATTAAGCCACACAGCCTAATTAACGACCCTGCACCCTACAGGCAAACTGCCTAAATCTTTTGGTTTGTTGAAGCAGTCTGGACAAAACCCATGCAGGTGCATTAATGTGTGTTTTTTGGTAATCTTACATTGCCCTAGTATCAATCTCAATTTCTAGTATCTATGTCTATTAGTAAATTATAAGGCAAATAGCAACATCCTAACACATGCTGTCTCCCTGTTAGAGCAGTCTGGTTGTGTAACTTTTCCAAATTCTCCATGTCTTTAGCAGAACAATATTAGCCCAGCATAGACTATTGAAGTAAGTCATATTTGGTGGTATCCTGTCCATGTGAAAAAGCTATTATGCTGAACCTGCATGAGGTTCTAATACTTGCCAATGAAGAGTGAGAGATGTTTATCATGGGCAGATGTTATGTTTTAGACAATGTGTGTCTTCACATATTGAAAAGTATGCCTTTCTGGAAAGCAATCCTTTGTTTTCTCATATTTTAGCACTAATCACTAGTTTAATATGTTCTTTAGCATTCCCATATACTTTAGTCGGGGAGCCGGCGCGCTGTTTTTGGGCTGAACCGAGTCTTTATTGGATTTGGGGGAGATCGGTACATAAAGGGGTTAATGTGCATTAATTAACAATTCAATAATTATTAACCATATACTTTGTGCATATCCACATTCACAAACACTATATAAAGATAAATTTGATGCATTTAGGCCAAGTAATTTGCATTAAATACCATACAACTCTATTGTGTATAGATTTTTTTTTTAATATTTTGGACAATAAGGGGTTAATAAATAAAAATGCCCGAGGCATATCAGTGGGCACCCTCTTGAATTCTTAAGAGGTGACTCCAAGCTACAAGAATCACTATTATATCACATATCCAAAACAGTTTCTATCAATGTTTATTTTAGCCAGTTTAAATACACTTATATTATGTGATTAGAATAGATGTTTGTGTGAGGCAAAATCAGTATGATGCAATAATAGGATACTCAGATTTTGTCTTTCACCTGTCAGAACAATTCACTGCTGTTGTTCTGTCAGCTCAGTTCAACTGCTGCCCTTCCCCCATACTGCAATGGTTGGGTCGTTAATTAAGCAACACAGCCTAATTAACGACCCTGCACTCTACAGGCAAACTGCCTAAATCTTTTGGTTTAATGAAGCAGTCTGGACAAAACCCATGCAGGAGCATTAATTTGTGTTTTTTGGTAATCTTACATTGCCCTAGTATCAATCTCAATTTCTAGTATCTATGCCTGGGACCCATATATAGGAGTGACCCCATGGTGTCCATCACTATGGCCATATAAGGAGACATAGCATGCAAATAACCCTATATATGGGAGTGACCTATACTACTAGTAAGACCCATAAGGGCAAGAAGCGTCTCGCCCTTAAGGTGTCTTACTAGTAGCAAGAAATAGAGATAGAGAGAGAGATAGCTAGGGCTTGATGGCCTCACTATCAGATGGTTTTGAGCAAGATCTTAGAGAAGTATAGCTCCCTACTCTATTTGACTACACACCAAGTATTTTAAAATCCGTTGCAGGACTCATTAAACTCTACCCCTCCCCCACTAAAATGTCCCCGATTGGACTTAGAGTGGACAGGTCTACAATTTTGCCTTTACCTCACTACTCTCCAGAATACACACACTCTGAGCAACTTGGCAACAGAGAACCTATAATTGAGCATGGAATTTAAGTCACATGGTTTGGAACAATTATTGGGAGGGGATGTTGATCGTGTGGCCCTTACACCCATAATGGTGCCATGAACTGTAAATAAAATGTACATGTACATTTTATTTAAATCTATGATCTATATACTCTAAGTTGCCTTTGTTGAATGGACTTAGTGTCCTCTCTCAAAAACATGTTAATACAATGGCTGGTGGTGGGTGGGGATCAAGGTCAATGACACTGGATGATCACAGACTTCTGAGGCACACTTACTCATCAATTGGACCTGCAGTGTCTCTGTTCTGCTCTATAACTGTGCCAATCTGAGAACCTAATGGCTTATAAGAAAATGACAGTTGATTAGTACATTGTGTAGGGCTGCATCTGGAAAGGCTTAGGTTGTCTCAAGCCATTAGACATCGACATTTTACAATGTAATGTTAAGTCCATAGCTGCCTTGTTCCATGTATTGCAACTGCAGTGCTGGTTGGCTTGTACGCTTTTTCTCTCTCCTTGATATTTTTCATCCATTTTGACCGTCAGTCTAGTTACGTGTTTTTGTAGATCTTTGATCATTGCAATAGGTGTTCCTCTTGAAACATTTGTTTCCCAGTATATGACTGGGGTTGTGGGATTGTGTTGAATAATGACATCAGCACGTAGACTACAAAAGGAATGTGGAAGTAATTTGAAAGAGAGAAAAAAAGTATCTCATTCTCAACAAATACTTCTCGATAAATGATCAACCCTGTATGAAAATGGACAGAATATTTCCAGTGTTTTTTGGTGGCAATGTGTGTTACGTATACGTTGCGATCAATCATGTCTTCTAAATCACGTATTTTGGTTTAAAAGCTGAATATTGATGCCTTCATTTTAAGAGATGACACAGATGTATTTGTCCTGTTAGTGTACTAGGTTTGGAAAGCCAACATTAATTCTGCAGTGCAGATAGGGAAATGGGATGGCACCATCCATGAATGCCACTGTAAGGGCATTGGGTGAGAAATGCCAGGGTCTCATGAGGATCCATGCTCTATCAGGATGGGATTCTGTATTCCGTCTCTGTGGAAAGGGCAAGGTGTAATACTCTGCACCTGTATGTTTTAGGTCACTGTGAGTGGCATTAGATTCAACAAGGTATGGGACTTCCCCGGAGAACTTTCAGTGCAGATAACAGTATAGGATGAAGAAGGGCAAGAGTATGAGTACTACTCGCTACCAGAGGAAAACAACACTCAGCTTAAAAAGCTTCCTCAAGCTGATGCCAACATGATGCTGCACATACAGTAATGTATGATCATCTTCAGATCATGTTGAGATCAGAGGCAGCCCATTTACAGAGACAAGAGACATAACTACATTTGGGTGGGAGCTCCTAAAGGAGGGGCTATCATGACCACTGTTTCCACAGAAATTTACCCACCTTCGGCCACTTTGTGACTTTTTAAATGTGTCAGTTTTGTCATCACAGTTCTCGATGTACTATTAGGGGTAATGATAATAATACATACATACATACATACATACATACATACATACATACATACATACATACATACATACATACATACATACAATTTATATAGCGCTTTTCAGGGTACCCAAAGTCGCTTTACAGAAAAGTGTGGGGTCCAAGATGACCCCGAGATTGCGGATTTGGGTTGAGGGGGTGACAGTGGATCCATCGATGGTGAGGAGAAGTTATGGCATGAGCGGGTGAGAGACTCGGAACCGATGATGATAATTTCAGACTTATTGCAGTCGAGTTGTAGAAAGTTAGTTTGCATCCAGGTCTTTATGTCATTGAGGCAGGAGGTGAGGGTGGAATGGGTGATGGCTGTGATGGTTTTGGAGGGAAGATACAGTTGTGTGTCGTGTCAATGATTCCAAGGGTGGTTTTGAGGCGTGAGATGAGTATGGCATGGTCATTAATTATAATGCTAAGGCATAATGATGAGGCTAGACATTTTTCTGGGAATCTGGGAAGTCTGATTATTTTTAGATTTTCTCTTACATTCTACCTATAATTTATATAATAGCTTATTATTTTAATAAATGTATAATGATAGGCTAGACATGTTTTGTTTTATTTTATATGCACTATAGAGTACATTAACATTAAAATAAGCCTAATCTGTGAAGTCTGTGATTATTCTTGAACTTTCACTTTTATCTTACCTATATTTTATATATATAATAGCTAATTGTGCAAATTGCTCAAAGTGCAACTTTTAGCAACCAAGCTTAATCTCATTTGCCAAGCCTATAGATGATATCTGAATCATACAAGTTTACAGAAAACAACATTTCTGGGTCTAACATGGACCTAGGCGGGACTTCCTGTAGAGCTTTGTAGCTGCAACTTTTCACACTTCCAATAGGGGGCAATGTAGAGTATACACACCTGAGGGATTTTGGGGGCGGGGTTATACACAGATTATACACAAAATCCTCAAATATGTCACTTTTGGGGGCAATTGTAATTTTAAGGCTACAGCCCTTTTTGAGCATGGGGAATATGATTATACTGAAATTTAAGGATTTCCCTTTGGGGACGGTAAATTTCGTCCCCAATTGTTTAGTGGTCCCCAATCAACTGGTGTGTATTCTGAAAAATGTCCCCAAAGGTTGCCTAAATAAACGCACACACACACACACACACACACACACACACACACACACACACACACACACACACACACACACGCGCACACACACACACACACACACTGTCTATAGGCCAAGTCCACTGGGAACAAAGCAATAGAGGAAGGAAGGTACAGAGAGAGAGAGGGAAAAAGAAAGATGGGGTAGAGAAACTATGAGAGGGTAAAGAGACAGACGGACAGAAATTGTGAAATATGTGGGAGGTGAGGGGTGCAGTGGAGAGAAAGATATGTTTGGAGAGGTAGAGGAAAGGACAGAGAGAGAGAGAGAGAGAGAGAGAGAGAGGATGCCAGCACAAAATGAACAGAAAGAAGCTTATTGTAAGTACCATATAGAATCCAACCTCCAGTTGAGTAAATTGAGTGGAGAGGAGTCCTGCGTGTGAACCCTGCAGGAGCGCGGCGGGCCAGCGGCACAGGCCCTTCTCAAACCCTGTTGTATCGTGAAGGGCCTGCGCGATTCCCTTTCCCAGCGAGAGCAGCGTGTAATTGACCAAGTCAAAGCCGAGGAGGGAGCAAGACTGATTTCCTGCTATTGTGTGGATACAGTATGAGGAGCAGACCAAGGGGATAACGGCTTGCATTTCATCCTCAAGAAAGTCACACAAGGCTCTAGAGTAGATTTCACATCTTGAGAAGTAAAGAGTGAGCGAGTTTGTGCGAAACACACATGCTTACGCCATCTTGAGAGAACGAGAGAAATGGGAGAAAAAGGAGGGGCTTCTCAGTCTGCCTTTGTGTCGACATTGCGGTGGAGACTGACAGGGAACAGGGAGAGGTCCAGGTCTGCCATGCAGGCTCAGGAATGGAAGCCAGGACTGGCTGTCAGACTGCATCAGATCCTATGTGATGTTCAGAGCCATCTAGTAGAAGAGTTGTGCTATATTGTGGGGGCAGAAAACAGCCTGTCCACATGGGGTTCATGCACTCGCCCGAGCCCATAGACTACAATGCATTACGTAACCTCTACTTGTCCCCATTCGTGGTGCCCTTTCAATAGTCGAAGTAGGGGATCTGCCATTGGGCTGGCCTCATAAAGCAGGGGTTTTCAACTGGTGGTCTAGGGACCACCAGTGGTCCCTGAGAGGGTTTCCTGGTGGTCCCCAGCTAAGTTGGTTAACCAGATTTACATCTGGTGCGCGGCGGGCCACCAGAATCAAACCAAATGGACCCTTGCGGGTCCATTTGGTTTCATTTTTACACTCTCAAGAGTTCAAATATTCACCATCTTAGTTAGCCCAAGTCTGCACAACTAGATGATCAATGTTCATTTTGGTCTTTATGTTTTGCCTGTTTTGTTTCCCCAAATCCAGCCTGGAATTGTGGACAAAAGCAAAAGAAATCTTTAGTTTTGGCGTCTGGGGGGCTAAAATGTCATCAATGGTGGTCCGTGGCTCAAATACTGAATAAATGGTGGGCCCTGGTATCAAAAAGGTTGAAAACCACTGTCATAAAGGGAATAGAGTTTGCGTACCTTTACCACTTGGTCATTTTGTGTGTGGTTGTACACAGAGAAAAACCAATGGTCAAAAACAACCTAACTTCGGTCAAATTTCAACCAAACGTAGAGGTTGAATAAGGACCAACTGGGTCTTTGGTCAATTTGACCAAATAATGCGTGTTATTATATTTGACCGAATGCATTTGGTTACATTAATAACCCAATTATGAGGGTCAACATAACCTAAGTACCAGTTGATTTGACCGAACATATTAGCTTGCATCAATAACCTAATTTTGATGGTCAAGATGACCCAAATACCAGTTGATTTGACCAGACATATTAAGTTGCATTAATAACCTAATTTTGAGGGTCAAGATTACCCAACTGCCAGTTGAATTGATACAGAATATTCAGTTAACCCATTTGTTTTATTAAAGGGAAATTCCACCCATTTAAAGGGGAACTTCGCCACTTTTCAACACTCTTTGTGTGGTGTTGGTCATTAGCATACATGCTAATGGCCTCCTGATTAATAACATTGGGATTCTGTGGCTCCAGCGCCGTGCTTCCCAGCACAGCGAGTATGTAGACGGGTAAGGTTACCTTACCGGTCTGAGTAACGGTCTGAGTGCCGGTCTGAAGGAAAAGTCGTTGCAGTGTTGTGTTTACAGTGTTGGATGCATTCCTCGGCTTTAGTATCCTATCTGTTCCTGTAAAAAGTATAAATAATTTCATTTTTCGTCATTTTGTCCGAGAAATTCTACAATACCCACAGTGCACCGCGGCATCCGCTCAGCAGAGTGGGCGCGCGCAGCCGTTGAGCGGTCTTTTCTGACGAGTCCAACTGGTGGAAGCAGTATTAGCCGAAGCAGTGTAGTTGTGATCGAAAGATAAACTTTATATTTAGTTGGTAGTAGTGGGAGTTTTACTAGTAGTAGTTGTAGTAGTAGTGGTGTGTTGATAGTAGTAGCAGTGAAGTAGTAGTTGGTGGTGGGGCTGGTGGAGGAGGAGGAGGAGAAGGAGGAGGATTAGTTAGCGTTTGAGATAGGAGGAGGGGGAGGAGGAGGCGACGGAGTAATAGTAATAGTAGTAGTAGTAGTACTTGTACTCGTACTACTAGTAGTAGTAGTGGTAGTAGTAGCAGTAGTAGTAGTAGTAGTGGTGTTGGTGGTGGTCGTGCTCGTAGTAGTACAACGTTAGTTGTTGACTATGGCTGCTCCTGACGACTTTTTGGATGACGACGAGTTTTTTTCCCTGCTGTCGGAATCCACTGTACAGCGTTATTTATATGAGCCGGAGTACAGCGAGGAGGAATTACAGCAGCGAGAAGGACAACAACAAAACAAATGCATTACATCAATACCAGGAAAACCAACATATACACAATATCAAGAATGACGTAATAAAATGTAGTTAAATGTAGTTATAATAAAATGCGTATTAGGCTACAGACCCACAGGCCACGCAGAATTATTATTTTAGCTGTACTAGTAAATAATTGCACTGCTATTCGAGTTATACACTAGCGACATTCCTAACATCAGTTTCTACATGCTGTGCTGGGGACCCCTACTTTGCAGAGAAAGAAGCAGTAGCAAAACTGACAGCAGTTGGGACATACCACTCACTCGTTTAAAAAAAGAGGGGGGGAATTGGACCAGTCCACTCCATCAATAAATCAATTCAACCAAAGTCTGTGACCTAACAAATTGGTTATTCTCATTAAAACAACCCAAAACCAATAACCAAATAAAACAACCCATGAATTCGGTCAAAATAAAATCCCTGCAACCCAGGAAAAGGTTATGGCTTCAAGAAATAACCCAGGAAAGTGACCTAACACCATTGACTGAAGTGTTTAGTTGCAATTTTGACCGATTAGTTTTTTGTGTGTATAGTTGGAGGTATGATGGAGTAATGGTGTGCACATTGCTCATGCTTCTGCTGTGAGCACGTTCATGTTCCTGGTCTAGTACAGTACAGTCGTGCACATTTCCCTCAAAAAACTCACATCACTCATCTGCGGTGTGTTTACAATGTGCACGGCTCTAAATTTAAAACACACCAATCTTGATAGATGATATCAGCTTCTTAAAAACCCTGGCCCAACATACAGTCCCTCTCTCTCTCTCTTTCTCCTTTGCCCATCTCCTGTCTGCTTTTGTTTCCTCGTGATGAAAGGCAGTTGAAAACAGCTTTATCTGTAGCGTGGGGGCGGGCGGGTGGGTGGGAGGATGTTTAAATGTGGCCCGTGGTTTTTGGACGGCCAGGAAAAAAGGAGCGAAGAGACGAGAAGCGAAACCAGACGCGCTCATGAGAAGAGTGGAGGAGCTGAAAGTGCATTCCGCTTTGCCGGGAAGTTATGTGCGCTCAAAAACATCAGGCCTATTTTCCTTTCACTGCATTAGAGCCCTCCACTTTGACACGCACGCATGCATGCATGCGCATGCGCGTGCACACACACACACACACACACACACACACACACACACACACACACACACACACACACACACACACACACACACACACAAATACACATGCTCAGAGACAAGAAATTCACATGTATTCATGTGTACATAGACACACAGCTGGATTATGGACTCACAAATTCTCATTTCAGCAGAGCAGAACCCACATGCATAGACATTGTTCAGACATACGCACACACACGCACGCACGCACACACACACACACACACACACACACACACACACACACACACACACACACACACACACACACACACTGTGTTGTCTTTAGTCAGCGTATGGTTTGCATTGGTTCTGCTGCTGGCTTTTGTAAACAGCACTAACTGGTTGTGTATGTCTGAGACTCCCAAATGAAAGCTCACCTCTCCCTGTCTCTCTCGCTCTCTCTCTTTCTCTTGGCTTGACCTTATTTTTGCCATGTGGCCCGTCATAAGCGTGCGCTCTTGTCACGTGTGTTTAGGCTAGCTTCTGACATGTGATCCCGCAGACCAAAGGTCACGCACCTTTCTACGGACGCACTATACTGTCTAGCGCAATATCGCCTACACACAGTCCCAATCAGGACAAAGAATCGGTGTGTGTGTATTCATTAGGTTTTGGTTTCACGCAGTTCCTGCCTCGTGCCAAATATTTGAATAAGGCTTCAAAGGGTCTCCAGTGATCGCTTCTTCTGGAGGCCCACGCATACTACAATTTTTAGGTGATATAAGGTGAGAGGTGTGCTTGGGTGAGATGGAAAAGTCAAAATATGGTTCTCTATAAGACTCGGTAGTAGTTGCCTTGTCCATTGTACGACTACACTAATGTGTATCTATGTCTGGCCTCCTGAGCCATACGAGGTGTGAAGAACATTTACAATAGGTTTTTGTGGTTACCTCCTTTTTACAAAATATAATGAATGAGAGACGATGATCAAAAATGATGGGGAAACAGTGATGGAGATGGAAAGAAAGCTATACTGTAATAGAGCCTGGAAGGGAGAGAGACAGTGACAGAGAGATGTTTATACACAGACAGAGAGAGAGATAGGCTGCATAACAGTGTAGAGTCCAGTGGGATTCAGAGTGACCTTACGGCTGCGACTACTGAATGGAACAGAAGGTTACCCAGCGCGCTGCACATGCCCCCCCCCTCACACACACACACACACACACACACACACACACACACACACACACACACACACACACACACACACACACACACACACACACACACATGCACACCTTAACATCTTGTAGCCATTAGGACAGTAACCATAGCCCTAGTTGTCCTCTTGTAGCCGGTCACAGGAAGTGAGGTCAGAGCAGAGACACAGTGTTTGCGTGTGTTTGATGTCCCCGCCACCCCCACTACCCCCGCTACCCCCGCTACCCGGTGCTTTGTTTCACTGGAGGATTGTGTTTCAGTCACAACTGAGGCTCGCTAATTAATGTCACAACCTGCGAGCCATGTCAGAGCCAATTTACTACACATACACGACATGCACACACGCACATGCAGAACACACACACACACACACACACACACACACACACACACACACACACACACACACACACACACACACACACACACACACACACACACACACACACACACACACACACACACACACAGACACACACATGCAGAACACACAAACAAACTCTTGCGTAGTTCCCCCGCCCACAATCTATCACCATTCATGTCCTTCGTTCATCTCTTTCTTGTTCTCACTTTCACTTCTGCCTCATCTGCTCCCTTTCTGCCCTCACCTCATCACTCTGTCACCTCTCACACTCCTCTGGTCCTCTTCTCCATCTCTCTCTCTCTCTCTCCCTCTCCCTCTTTCTCCCTCCGTCTCCCAAAGGCCTGGATGTAACATTACACAATTGGGGGGCAGGCAAAAATGGTATGGGCCGCCCCCATACCATTTTCATTTAAATTCTTTAGTTCTGTGACAGACAAGACTTATATTTTGTACAGGACTTATATTAGTCAAGTAAGCATCAATAATATCAGTTGACACGCAGCATGCATAAAGCTAAAGGTCTGACTCAGAGAGGTTTTTGATTTGAATGATGAAATGGTGCTGGTTTAGTGGTGCCACGATTGCAGTGTTTCAAATCATTTTAAATATAAGCACTTTAATTTGAAATATCTTTTAAATTTGGGTTGTTTGCAGGCCATGCATGTTTGGTGGGGAAGTCGGGGCATTTAGGTGGGCACTGCCCCACCCATGCCCATGCCTACATCCGGCCCTGCTCCCCATATCTTTCTGTGTCAACACCCCTTTCTCCCCTGCCTCTCTTCTCTTCTCCTCTATACTACTCTATAGCCCACATCCTGTTGGAATAATGCACTCCATCCTCCTCCCGCCCTTCTTTTTTTCTTCCTCCTCCTCCCCTCTTTTCCTGCCATCATCACTCCTCTGTTCTCCACCTTTCTCTTCTTTGGGGTCTCTCTCCTTCCTCCTCGCCACATGAAGAGTGTATGGCGTGTCACTGCTCTGCTCGCGTGCACGCGCGTGCACACACACACACACACACGCACGCGCTTGCACGCACACGAACGCCTGCTACGCTAATGGCGTCAATTTGTCTGACACACATGGCTGAAATTATAACAGCTCAATGTGTTTTTATTATGTGTTTAAAACTTCTCTGTGGGTCCATTTACATAAGTGAAGAAGAATTTGTCTGTGTGCGTTTCCCTCCTACAGCGAGTGGGAAGTGAGTGGGATCAATGCAATGTGTCCATGTGGTGTGATGTGGGCCTTATGACCGCTGGGATGTGATTATAAATACTTTCTGTCTGTCAGTTGCTCTCTCTTCGTGGTCCTCAGACACAGTGGTGGACTGAGCAAAAAATTCCACCGGCCCCCTACAGGTCGTGGCCCACCGGGAGACCTCCCTGTATGCCCAATGGTCAATCCGACCCTGGACGTCCTTTCCATCCATGCCTCTGTGTTGGGTCTCACAGTACAGGGTTTTGTTCCACACATTGACACCATTAAGGGCTCTGCGGGCAAGGATTCTTAAAAATATGAATTGGCTAATACATATTTCAAACCATCTCTGGTAGTGATCATTGCTACAGTGTGCTTGTTTACAGAAACAGAATATACATACATGTCCAGATGTCATACCAATTTTATCCAATCAGGTGAGAGATGTACATGAATATCATTTATCTGCATCCATTTTATAGTGTGTTAGTTGCAAAAAATGTTTTCCAACTCTGGTAAACAGTAAATATGAATTGTTTTCAGGAGAGAGAACTCCCCTGATAGGGCTGAGCAAATTGTCAAAGTGCTGAAGTTACTGACCAAACACTCTACTCTATAGTCTAAATTGCAAATCTAACCAAACAGACCACTTGTACACTTCCAGAGTTACAGATACATAAATACTGTTTAGTCTATGTTTAAATGAGATATCCACCTATTGTTAAATGCCTGCTGCTAGTGACAAATCTGTTTTGTGTTGTAGTCAGACTATAGTTTATAATGCACCCTAGTCACAACAGACTTAAATTTGAGGAAATGTAATCATCAATAACTCATGTATCTTCACCGCATCTAATGCACACATTGTACCAAGAGAATCAGCTCCAGATTGTCAGCCCTTTGATTTTGTTTTATATTTGACTTACTATGAAGTTACTTCCCATTGCTGTTTAATAGGGAAACTGAAACGACCCGATCTTGGCATATTAGGTTACGATATGATACTGTATCTCTATGTTATCTTGTTTTAAAGGTTGAATATCAGGCAACGATTATTGCCAAGAGCTTCCTCTCATGATCTCATGATTCTGCTTTGAATGAATGAACAGTATAATTCAAACTACAACAAAATGAAGGTGGTCTCAGTGCCTAAAATATGCATTTGCCCTAGATAATAGTTTACAAACTCATTTTGGGGTGGGGGCCGCATTGGACTTAATGTGACTTCATGGGGGCCGGAGCGCCGCGGTGCCAGTCACGCCGCGGTGCCAGTCACGCCGCGGTGCCAGTCACAGACCAGTCACAGACTGCAAGCATGCACATGCATGTTTATGTACACAGCCGTAACTTCTACGCTACAGTATCACACAATCACCTTTATTATTAAGAGTAGCTATTAATAGTTATTAATGACTTTCATATTGGTTTTATACTTGTAGACTAGATTAAGACATTTGCTATGGGAGATGCTATTTTTATTTACAGTGCGCCAATAAACCAGTCAAAAATATAAAAAAATTGAAATTTGAAATTTGGAAATGGCTACACAACCCATGGAATTATGCAGACCTGCTTTTTATTGAAGTGATGGATCATCGAACATTATCAAATAATGATGAATAACAATAACTAATGCTTCTAAAATACAGTATATTTTTAAACTCTGAATTGGATTATTATTATTACCCGTATTTATATTTAAATAGCCAAGCTGTGATCTGAATGATCCCTCATTTATAGACCCTTATACTGGTGAAGTAACCTGACTCCGCCAGATGAGGCAGCAGAGAGAGGAGGAGGGAATACTCCTCTCTCTGCTGCCCCATCTGGCGGAGTCAGGTTACTGCTGAAGTATAGTTCTCACTTTGCAGCGCCAGTACACCCCCCCCCCCCCCCCCCCCCCCCCCCCCCTCCACTCTCTGCGAGTCAACATTCCAATCAATTAAGCACTCTCAGCTGTGAAGCTACCGGACTAGTGCTCAGAGAAGAGAACTCGGAAGCATTTCTTTAAACGACCATAGCTTTTGATAGGAACGTGCTAGAGACTTACTTTTTTTTTTGATAGACTCAGACATTTTTGCTCTACAAGCCTGGGGCCTGAGTAAATCATTGCGCGGGCCGCATCCGGCCCGCGGGCCGTATGTTTGACACCAGTGCCCTAGATAATAGTTTACATTTTATAATTTAGGCATTTAGCTGACACTCTTAATTCAGAGTAACTTACATTAAGTAAAAACATTGCAATCATGCATACAGATTAGTTTAAAAATTTAAAACAGAATTTATAATATACATTACAATTTACAATGTAAGCACTAAAACATGGTAATGCAACTACCTAGGATGGCACTGCAAGTACTATGGGTTGGTATGTACTACAAGTGCTGAGATGGAGTCTGAAGAGGTGTGTTCAGACTGTGGGGAAGATAGGGAGTGAGTCTGTCGTTCTGATTGCAGTGGGAAGTGCGTTCCATAGTTTTGGAGAAAAGAGGGAGAAGAGCTTGGGGCAAGTGGAGTGTTGGCCAGGCATTTTTAGCGGTATACTGCCAGTTTCCTTGTCGGCTGAGCAGAGCAGCACAGAAGGGCTTGTAGGGTGCTATGAGACTAGTGAGATATGTTGATGAAAATCCTTTGGTTGCTTTTGGCTGGTTAAAGACCAAGCGGGCCACAGCATTTTGGGCATGCAGTAAAGTATTATTATTTTGCTTTTTTGTATGATGAGGTCGCACTGTCAAAATTCTGTAACTTCTTTTTCATTTTGCTAACCCTAACCCTAACCCTAACCCTTTTTTTTCTTGATAAAACAACTGCTCTACTGACATTTTTTAAGATTTGTTTTGGGGCTTTTATGCCTTTAGATAGGACGGTATATTGACAGGAAAGGGGGAGAGAGATGGGGAATGACATGCGACAAAGTCCGCCGGGCTCAGGAATCGAACCTGGGGCACGCCGTCAGGCTGGCTTAGCAGCCTAGGTGCCCAGACGGTTGCGCTAACCGTCTGGGTCAACCGTTTTAATACATTTACTGCTGCTACTTGATGTTCTCCGTACCAAATGCGTTGAACACAAAGATCAATTGATTTCATTCTTTAATCCATCTTTTGATCCAAACGTATTGTTTGCCAATCACTGTCTTGTTGAATTTCATTTGGGACAACCCTAGATGTTACAGTATTCAAAGGACCAAACTTTAGTACAAGCGGGAAACTGGATCTTAAGGTTTACTTTAAAGAAACAGACACACATGCACTTTTACATAAAACATCCTTCCACCCACCACACACATACAGAGGTATAGTGAAATCACAACTGCTAAGGTTCAGTCGCATCTGTACACAACAAAGCGATTTTAAATTAGCATGTAAAACTCTATTTAATGCCCTAAAACAACGGGGGTACACAAGGACCTTTCTAAGAAAAACCTTTGACACCTTTCGAGAGGTGAAAGAGAGGGATGAAAGACCCCAAATTGCTCTAGTAACCACATATTCAACATTAAGCAAAATAGCTAGCATGAGGATCAAAAGAAACTTTGCAAGAAGGGCAGAAGATCCACTAGAGGGGTACAAAGTAATACCTGCCTACAGAAAAAATAAAAACTTAAAAGATTACCTAGTCCACAGCAAACTCAAAGGAGCAAACAGAACCCTCCCTAAAAACCCAGATTACTTTAAACCCAAACCACTAGTGAAGAATAGAGCAACGAAAATCATGATAGGGATAAAACAAAACATTACAGCGTCCACAAAAAACTGTGTCTATTTAATCACGTGCAACAAATGCAAGTTACAATATGTAGGGGAAACCAGAAACACAATAGCGGATAGACTTAACCAACATAGATATAACATAAAAAATGCCAAAGAGATGTCCCTAATAGTAGAACACTTTATGGGACATGGAATTGGGGCAATGGAAGTGTGTGGATTAGAATCCAATCAAACATGGACAGAGGGAGAGAGGAAGTTTGCAGAAAAACAATGGATTTTAAAACTTAATACCACATTCCCACAGGGTTTAAACCACTATGAAAGATAACTAAGATTATTTATCTCAGACCTAGAGAGACTCCTTCAACAAAGATGGCGAATGCAAACATTCTCTGTATTGTACTCCTACATAATGTTGTAAGAGACAAAACATTGAAGTCTTTTTCCACAAACCTAACCCTTTTTTTTCTTGATAAAACAACTGCACTACTGACATTTTTTAAGATTTGTTTTGGGGCTTTTATGCCTTTAGATAGGACGGTATATTGACAGGAAAGGGGGAGAGAGATGGGGAATGACATGCGACAAAGTCCGCCGGGCTCAGGAATCGAACCCGGGGCACGCCGTCAGGCTGGCTTAGCAGCCTAGGTGCCCAGACGGTTGCGCTAACCGCCTGGGTCAACCGTTTTAATACATTTACTGCCGTACCAAATGCGTTGAACACAAAGATAAATTGATTTCATTCTTTAATCCATCTTTTGATCCAAACGTATTGTTTGCCAATCACTGTCTTGTTGAATTTCATTTGGGACAAAATGGGTGTGGCCATTTTAAAAAAGAAAAATCAAATGCCACTGCACCCATTCTGAACGCATTTGAAAGGGCAAGGGGATTCTACCCCTCAATGTCAGCTTTTTTGGCAAACCAACCAAGCCGTGGCATAGACAAATATACGTAATCCTCGCGTTTGTGCGAAAACAGTTAACAAACCATCACTGTTTAATGCTCGCCTAGCAATGCATCTTTGCGGGGCTGTAGCCCATCCATAACCCCCCATCCTGCACGCCCCGTGTCCCTGCATGGGCCTGTTTATCTGTGACCCCTGTTTGACCACATCATCCCCTCCATTCAGCAATCAATAGGGCCTCATTTTATGCAGCCAGCCGAAAGACCTCTTCCATGATCTACTGCCTGCATGGGTGTGTGTACATGCATGCACGCCCATATGTCAGTGTGTGCACGGCCTATGTATATACACATGCAGGAGCACACCTGCTCCTCTCATCCAAGTGTATGGTAGTCAATATGTGCACACATTGTCACTGTTGAGCACAAAACTTGCATCCCCATATTTATTTCAACTATTGCTTTGAAATTAAATGTCCTACATTGTACAAGACTGTTGCACATAAGTAGCAAGAATACATGATCTACAAGCTCACAACATATGCTGTTTACATTTTAAAAAATGCATTGTGGTGTGATGCACAGCTATTATCTCTATTTTTACAAACATTTTAGTAGTAGCTTAAGAGCTTCTGTGACCTCCACAGGATCCATTGGAATACTGTTTTGGACAGTTAAGCTGTGTGCGTGTGTGCGTGTGTGTGTGTGTGTGTGTGTGTGTGTGTGTGTGTGTGTGTGTGTGTGTGTGTGTGTGTGTGTGTGTGTGTGTGTGTGTGTGTGTGTGTGTGTGTGTGTGTGTGTGTGTGTGTGCGTGCGCGTGCGTGTGCGTGTGTCTATGTCTGTCATTAGCCCTGTGATTGACAATGTCCTCGTATTTCCACCTAGGCCCGCCCTCCTCTTCCTCCCTGTATTGACCTTGCTGTCAGACGCCTGTCGATGGCCCTTCCTCCTGTCATCAATAGCATGGGGACTTTATCAGGATGGACACTCAGCTCCTCTGAGTCACTCCTCTATACTGTACAGGCTTATCTGCATCTACAGAGCAAACATGGAGCCAGCCAGACCCTCACTGTCCACTTATCTCTGAGAGGTGACCATGTGGACCCTCGGTGCACGCTCTCTCACGGTTAAATGGACACTGTGCCAATGTTAGGCTCCTGAGAATTATAAAGTGTTATTTGACATAAGAAATCGTATTTATTTTCCGCTCCCTCTACTTTAGACCCTCATTCTATTGCCCCCTCCACCATCTCTCTCTCTCTCTCTTCTCACTCTCTTTCTTTCTTATCTGGGGTCTGGATTTAACTCCTGTGAAAGAAAGAAGGAGTGCTGAGCTGGCAGGCAGCGGAAGAAGCAAAAAAAAGTAAAAAAGAAAAAAGAGAGGATGACAAAGGAGAGGAGAATATGAGCGAGATAAAGGAGGAGTGGATGAGGTATAGAGGAGAGAGCAGAGGGAGGGGAAAGTGAGAAGGGGAGATAGGAGAGAATGACAGATGGGTCCAAAGAAGAAAAGGGCTGCTGGGTTCAGCAATGCTGCAGAGCTGGGTCCTGATTTAGCCTGTCGGAGCATATGACAGCTTTACTGTGGGGTGTGTGCGCATGTGTGTGTGCGCATGTGTGTGTGTGTGTGTGTGCGTATGCGTGTGTGCGCGCGCACGCACTGCTTCAAGTGCAGGTCCTTGCACGCTGTCTTTAAGCAAGTGCGTTTGTGCCAGTGTGGCGAGTGCGTGCCTTGGCACCATGCCAATGTTTACGTTGGATATATTATTTTGTGTGTGTGCCTGTTTATGTACTGTGAGGACGTGTGTCTGTGTGTGTGTATGTGTTCAATGTAGGCCAGCAGGACAGTTCCTCCACCTGTTATCCCTACATTATTCTCCCTTCTCGTCAGCTCCCACCATCCATCTCTTGTTGACTCAACAGCTGATAAACGGCCAGCCTGTTCATTTGCGTGGGACAACGTGTATGTTTGCTTTAGCCCCACCGCGTGTTGGCCTAAAGCTTAGCTCGGATCGCTCGCCAATCTTAAACGCGCTGAAATTTGTTGACGCACGTTCGTCCGCTCCTTTGTTCACCGCGGACCATTCTCAAATGATACGTCGGCCCCCTGGTATGCGGGCCGATTCTCTCAAATTGCTCGCTTGGACAAACATCATTACAAAAACGAAAATCGAGGAGAGCATATGTGTGTGGATATGCTCCACATCGCTTGTGTTATTCAGTTTCTTTATGTTCGTACCTTTTCCTCGCGCTGCTCAGATGAAACCCCATCCTCCTCTTCCTCTTCCTCTCCTGTTGGAAGTGGCCCCGGCTCCCTCCCTCTGCCGCCTGTAATTTTGTCCCGTTCCTCGCTTCTCTGGGTTCGGCTGTGATGTCTGGAGCCAAGGTTATAGGTCGGCCGCGGACCAGGTGTGCTATCTGGCGTCAGCTAGCTTGGCTGTTTGCTCCTTTCCCCCGCATGCTCGCGCATTTTCTCCGGAGGAGAGCCGTGTAGCCCAGCGTGAGGACATGCTGCTCTCTTGTTCTCTCCGTTTTGGGGTCTTATGTTAAATGGCTTCAGTCCAGCAACCTTGGAGATGACATTGGTTATGAAATCATGAATTATTAAGGGAGGCAGTTGAGACAGTAGGTTAGTAGAGAACTGTACAGCACTGTGCACGCACAAGTTTCTCTTCAATAACGCAATTGTGCTGCAGCGCAAACCCGTTATGAATTGGGTTAACCGAACTCAGAGGATGTACAAATGGAACCAAATGGACCCTTGTGTGTCCATTTGGTTCCATTTGTGCCTCCTCTGGGTTCAATTAACCCTGAGGACAGAGCGGGCTGAATGAAAAGCCACACTTTGCACATTTCATTGTTGAATCTGGCGGTCCAGAATTCCAAAGCGACTATCCTGATCCTATCTTTGATTCAATCTGTTCTTCTTTTCCTGAACCCTAAATCATAAAGTTTCCGTTACTCGGGGCCAATGCACGACCGCTGCCAATAGCAGATGTCTTGACTGGCTGCTTCGGTCAGAGTCCTGTTCTGTGCTACTGCGCGCAGATGACCCGGGGATTGTGAGGCGGAGGCCTGCAGACTGCAACCGGGCCATGTGCGGTTCGCCTGAAATGGTAGACGTGAGATCGTGACTGTCACAGACAATTGGTCGTGAATCAAGGAAGACGTTTACCTTCCAAAGCACGCACAAAACAGCAGGGGCGTAGGGCGGTGGGCTTTGGTTCTTATATGCATGCAGGACTCACACACACACACACACACACACACACACACACACACACACACACACTATAACTAGGGCAATAACCCAAACACAAGAACTTAATTCCTTGCCGATTTCTCCATGAAAAGCTAGCAGGACTCTGTGCTGTCTTTAAGCTGTCGAGGCAGATCACTGCCGCAGCGAGATCGTAATGAGAGGTCCAAAGCCCAAGGACATTGTAAACACAGCCTGGGACTTAACGAGGACTGTATAAGATCGCAGGAGCAACACCAGATCAATGTCAAAGCCGCTGTTACAGTGTTTGGGGACACGCTGCCGATGCATGGAAGATTTTCCTTTTTTTCTTTTCTTCTTTGGTTAGAGGTCTGTTGAGACGGGTAGGACAGAGTTAGGGTAGAGAGAGAAACATAAAATAAACCAATAAACAAGTACAGAGTAGGAGAGAGAGAGAGAGGATGTGTGATTATTGGTGTGCTAACGCGCCGCTCTGACGTTCCATTCATCATGATTCAAGAATGACAGTGGGGGAGCAACAGTGGAAACCACAATGTGATCGTTTCTCCCTCCTTCCCTCAGGCCTGTCATCTTGTTCCTCTGCCTTCTGGCTCTAGTTTGGTCTGTTTAGTCTGCTGTGTGTGTGTGTGTGTGTGTGTGTGTGTGTGTGTGTGTGTGTGTGTGTGTGTGTGTGTGTGTGTGTGTGTGTGTGTGTGTGTGTGTGTGTGTGTGTGTGTGTGTGCGCACATACTCTTTGCCTGTGCATGTTGGTGCATGCATTTTGTCATGCCAATCTGTCCTGTTTGCATGTGCATATTTTGGGGGGGTTGCAATGCGTGTGTGTGTGTGTGTGTGTGTGTGTGTGTGTGTGTGTGTGTGTGTGTGTGTGTGTGTGTGTGTGTGTGTGTGTGTGTGTGTGTGTGTGTGTGTGTGTGTGTGTGTGTGACTTTGGTCCTGTATGCATGCGTGTACACATGATGCAGGCGTGTGCACGTCTGCTGCGCCCAGAGACCTGGCAGTCTGGATAGTAGGGGAGAGCGTGTTCTAAAATAGCACATGCTAAAGTCATTCCTCCGATCTGTAATCCCCCGTGTGGCCTGTTGCCCCCCAGGCTCTGCATGGTGGCCTGGCATTTACACACACACACACACACACACACACACACACACACACACACACACACACACACACACACACACACACACACACACACACACACACACACACACACACACACACACACACAGCCACGCACACCCTGTACACCCTACAGGAAATATAACATAGAATAGGCAGGCACTGTGAATAACTGTTGTCCTGATTTCCCAAGGGTGTCATATTGTACACGTTTCCTCTTCCCATAGTTTTCTTTGAATGGCTCCTTCATACAGTATGTATTTCCAGTCCTATATGCTGCCAGGCCAATCAAACCATAAATTTATGAGAACTACACTTGTCCTGTACGCATTTTTTTATTTCTAGGATAGCTGCAGGAAGGAGGGTTAGGTTAAAGGTTTAGGCATTATAACCACGGTGTGTGTGTGTGTGTGGGGGGGGGGTCCAAAACACAGCCCAGTGCTCCCTACTCCACTGACAATGGAGGGAAATCACTGGCACACTGGCACAATAATCACCAGGAATCAGGTACTACAATAGACCTTTCATGATGCCACGCCCTCTCCCCAGTGTCCACCCAAGGCTAGGACAGTTTCCAGTCGGGCTCATTTATTCCAATGTAAATATCATGGACATCACACATTAAATACTGGCTCATTTTTGGAACCAGTCCTTCAAAATCTCTTCCAAATCTATCAACAAGGCATGCCCTATGCAGTGGAAAAATAGTGTGTGTGACATTTATTTTTTTAATTCAGCGTTTTATCATATAGGAAAACTATTGTTGGAGAGGTTTGTCTATCACATGTTATGCTTAGCTGTGATTGGACCATAGCAGTTTGGGGAGGGGCTTTCTGAAAGGTCTATTATGAACACAGTCAAATGAGCCATAATATGAGGCTGCATAGATTGAGACCATCCAACTCTGCCAGAAGGTGTAGCTCTGGGATCCTTAGCCCCGTCTCCCCCACTTGTTCCACTTCACCACTCTTCTTCTCAATTTGAGCAGGAAGTGCCTTGGAGATAAAGGATCAGTCCCATTTCGGCTGCCAATTGTCACTTTCCTGATGAATCCACTTACCTGGTTGGCTAGATTGCAATCAGAAGGGGGGGTGGGGGGTGGGAGGAGGTGTTCTGATTGAAAGGCAAGGACACAAAAGGACAAAGAGGAAATCACTTAGGCAGCCTATTAGGGTTGGAATGGCCCCCTGCCTGCTACAATACAGTAACCTCTGATAATCTGCTATACTGATAAGAGGAAAACATTGCCTCAGGAGGAGTTGAGTGGCGTGTGTGAGTGATGGAGAGAGAGAGAGAGAGAGAGAGAGAGAGAGTCCATGGGTGGTAATGCGTGGTTAGGAAATAAATATGTAGGTGCATGCATGCAGTGCAGTGCACAGTCACACATGTGACTGTGTGTGCATGCTGTGAGTCCACACTTGGGGGTCAGAAAATTGAATTGTAAGAACCCTTCAGGCTCCCACAGTGTGACCATACTCTCCCTATAGTTCCAGCTCTGGTCTTTGTTTTATATCAAAATCAGTGTGACCACATGCATTAAACGCACGCACGCACGCACACACACACACACACACACACACACACACACACACGCACACGCACACGCACACGCACACACACACACCACATGCAGCCCAGCGCTTTCCAAAGGTTCTGTACTGTATGTACTGCATGTACAATCCAATACAACACAGCCAGTCCCTCTAGGAAGGACCTCAGAGGACTCAGAGCTGAGGAGTAGAACCCTATAGAAGATTATGGTCCAGGGCAAGCATGAGGTCTTCTATTTTAGAATGAAGTGCAGGAATGTTCTGCATCACCAACACCCCACTAATCCTACTCTAGTGCACGGCGTGTGTGTTTGTGTGTGTGTGTGTGTGTGTGTGTGTGTGTGTGTGTGTGTGTGTGTGTGTGTGTGTGTGTGTGTGTGTGTGTGTGTGTGTGTGTGTGTGTGTGTGTGCGCGTGTGTGTGTGTGTGCGTGTGTGTGCGTGTGTGTGTGTGTGTGCGTGTGTGTGTGTGTGTGTGTGCGCGTGCGCATGAACATGCACCTGTGTGTGTCTACGCCTGCGCGTGTCTGCATGTGTGTGTGTTGGGATGGAGTGGGAGGAGATTGCCCGGGTTTGCGTACACATAAACAGTCCGGTGTGGGTCAACTAGAACTGTTAACAGATGGATTGATCCTGGGATCAATGGGTCAGTGATTTTGTGCATGCATGCATGTGTGAGCAATGCATAAACAGCCTTTTGGACTATTGTGTAAAGTTGATTTTCTAAAACATATGCCATATTCATAATCATAACCTTTGCTAGACAGCTGTTATTTTGCTCTTTGCAAGAGTCTAACGGGTAACACACCATGCAAGGACAACAGGGACCAGCATGTCAATTTCAATGTGCTTTGAACAGAGCTAATTTATTTAAAGAGTCTATTCTAAATCAGTATAAATACAAACACGTGTAAAAGCAAATGCAAAAATATTCTCTTCTCTTCCGTGGTTTGACAAAGATATTCTTCGATCATTAAAACAGTGAGACCTCATCCTTCAACACTTTGTAATAACAAACGCCATTTTGACCTTGTGCTGTTCATGCCAACACTCCCGATTCCAGTAGGAGTCTCCCTACACCGATAACACTATCTCATTTAACTTAATGCAATGCAAGGGTGTGAACTTGCTAGCTGACACCAACTCAGGGCTCTTGGATGGCCCAGAGCCATGGAGTATAGACAGGGTTACTCCGTTCCCTTCATGGGGCCAGTCCAATGGCGGCTTCTATTGAGAATGGGGACAACAAACAGAGACAACAACTCCCGGACCGGAAGTAGGCAAAATGCATTTGGCCCAGGTAACGGCCCAACTTTAACGATCCCTTTAAATCGCTTTATTTTCTATTTTTGTAGTACAACACAAACAAACAGAGATTTTAGTCTTTATTATTATTTGCACCACACTCATTGAAAACAAGGTATTTCAATCCCTGCATGAACAGTGCTTCTACCGCACAGTTTCTGACCCCTGAATGTCGCAACTCTTCTACTAGATGACTCTTGGATGGCCACGCTCAACTGTGCCCTGGCTCCATCGTCGCGGCACAGTGTGTCTACATCAGTGATACGCCCCCATCGCCACTGTGCGTACACATTAGTGGTACGCCCCCTCCGCCACAGTGTGTACACATCAGTGGTACGCCCCCTTCATCACAGTGTGTACACATCAGTGGTACGCCCCCTTCATCACAGTGTGTACACATCAGTAGTACGCCTCCTAGCTGTGCCTGTGGTATCAGTGAGCTTGTCTTCATTACTAACAGTAACACAGGCCAGCCTCATCCTTCTCTCTCTCTCTGACCTTGTCTGTGACCCAACCTGTGTATCCATTGGCAGTCTATTGCCCTCCGTCATGTGTATCTCAATAGTCCCACCCAAGAACTCTTTGATGTACTTATTTAAAATTAAATATAAAATAGAACCTGTTGTTGGGAAGGCAGGTAAAGGCACATTTGTAAGGTCATATTGCATTTTAATTGCTTTTGTTATAAGGGACTTGTCATGTCAAACTGCACAACATGCATGTAATTATTTTCATGTACTTGTCATGCTGCGTCACATCATGGTCACAACCTAGAATTGTAACAGCTGGTAGTAAAACCAGAATAAACCAAATATAAATTTATGTTTCACCACGTGATATATTTAGCACTTTACCTTTGAAAGAATTATTTCACGACCTTCAGCCCAAAACTTGTTTTACAGTGTTTATAATGTGGAAGAATTATGGTTGGATTAGAATAACATTGTTATTATGTTGTTTTACCTTTTGCTGAAGAATATGGCATATTCTCATTTTAACACCATAGAGCCAACATGCCCCCTGAACGATATTGTATGGATGTATTGTATAAATACAAGATTTAAGTTTATTTAGCATCAGTATAACGACTCAAAACATTAATAGGAAAATACATTATAGATATACAGTACATTATACATTATCCTCTGTTGTATCAGAGTGGTGATTTGGGTTCAAACATTTAGAAATTAGTTTGAGGGGCATAAACAATATGTTATTAGCGATTTTAAAGTGCACATTGTTGTTGTTCCTTTAATGGTTGTTGGTAGGGTGTCCCTCATTTTTGTGGCACAGGAGAGAAATTAATGAATCCCCTGAGACTGTTTAGAATGCCAGTCGTTTGATAAACAACGGTGTAATATTTACTGGGGAAGGGATAACACAAGCCATTCATTGGAGACCTTCTTCAGCAGAGAGAGTGTGCAGCTGCACTCCTTTTGAATTGGCACATCAAAGTGGTGGGTGGGCTGAATTCTCTCTACGCTCTGATCTGGAAACTAGAGACCGATGGCAATGTTTTTAGATGACTCATATTATGGCTAAAAGAAATCACTCACATGAATACATTGTGATTTGACTGGCTGTATTGTTTTCATCATGTTGTCTTTGCTAATAGCTCATGTGTGTATTTAATTCTGACTAATGCTTCCCCCCTGTATTTGAATGTGCATTTTACTGAGGTCTTTCAAGCTGCCGCTGTGTGCAGAATTTACATGTTTACTGAAGCACGAGCATAATGTAATTGTTGGAACCTTCACAAATATTTTTTTTCTATACCAGCAGTTATTAAACACTGAAGTTGTGTGGTGTTTATTTACCTGCAGAAATATTGACCAATCACATTTTTTTTGGACAAAAAACAGGAAAAAAGCTGCAAAGCTTTACAGTCAGTCAGTAGTGGGGAAAAAGTACTAAAGTTGTCAGTAAATGTGTAAAACCTAGAGTAGAAGTCCCCTATTATAAATTTAGCAAAAGTACACATGACTTAAAGTACCAAAATAATATAATTATTAAGTATATGTACTTGTAACTTAGTTACCAGTGAACAATGTTACGTATAACTAGCACAGGCTAACGATGCTTTCATGTCCTGTGTCACCCTGCCTCCCTGATGAAGACGTTGGATTGACGTCTGTGTGTCAGACATCAAACATCATCAAAGCACCTCTTCACTCTCCCTCAGCTGTCCTCTCAACTCTTCCTTTCTCTCATTTTGCTCTTTTCGTCTTTTCGTCTGGTGATTGCTGTCTCTTTGTGTTGCCTGCGTGTGTGCGTGAGGAGCGCACATGCGTGTTTTTGTTTTTTCTGCGCCTGCACTAATGCACCGCCCTCATCCATTAGTCACATCAATCCGTACGTCAACATTGTCTGGAGTGGCTCTCTGCCTGTAGCTCAGCTCTCTCATGTTCCGTCTACCTTTCTGAAGCTCGCTCACTCCCATGTGCACTTTCTTCTCCCACTGAGCTTGTCAGAGGTTTGCCTTTGTAATCCTAACCAGGTGAGATGCAGTATACAGGCCACATAAACTTACCTGTCATTGGTAATGCAAAACAAAAGAACTCCTCTTTTCATGTGTGTCCTCTATCAGTGTTCAAGAGAGAGACAGTGAATTCAATTTGCGCCTGAGGCAGGCTGTAAATGAGTCACGACTAATGGTCACGGTCGCAACCGATGGTTATCATTCTTCAAACCCGACGACCGTTTTTCGCCCGCTTTACTATCAATCGAAGAAAGGAATCGTCCTTTCTTCACCGGTCGCTACTAAACCTAACCCTAACTTTTAGCCATGAACATAACCTCAATAAAACCATACAACCTAACCCTAACCCCTGACCGATAGGATACCTGCCGCGACCGATATAGGATACCTGCTGTGGCAGGTATAGAAAAGGTCTGGGGAGAGGGGAGTTCACCCCTCTCAACCTTTTTGTTTACTTTTGTGTACTGTGTATCAGCCACGGCCGTCTGCCTCAGTCGCAATTTGATTTTGCCCCTCCTGGTTCAAGAACCAACTTGTAGAGTTCTCATGGAGCCTGGAAATAAACGTCCGGGACTTAATTGGACCCCAACTGGGCCTGCCTGAACAATTTCCATAATGTTAGCCCCCCACCAACGCACACACACACACACACACACACACACACACACACACACACACACACACACACACACACACACACACACACGAAATAAAATAAAAATACAGCGCAGCAAGAAACCACATCGGGTGTGTTATAGGGTTGGTGTTGGTCAGAATAGGAGAACTCTTAACTCGTTTCTTCTGAACCATGGATTAATGGGCTCCAGAGACAGGCTGGTATCATAGATACAGCTTTTACAGCCCTCAAAGTGTCCTCTCTGGTTGGGTCGGGGTGACATTGAGGGGATGTGTGGACGGGATTAGACCAGAGTCAAGGACTTATATGTGGGGAGGGGACGGCTGGCTGCATGAGGCATCAATGGAAACAGTGTGTGCGTGTTCGTGCATGTGTGCGTGCATGCATGCAGCATTTCGTTTTTTTTTCCTTTAGTTAGATCAAAGTGTGTGTTTGGGGGCTGGCTCGGCAGTGGCCAAACATCTGTGTGTGTGTGTGTGTGTGTGTGTGTGTGTGTGTGTGTGTGTGTGTGTGTGTGTGTGTGTGTGTGTGTGTGTGTGTGTGTGTGTGTGTGTGTGTGTGTGTGTGTGTGTGTGTGTGTGTGTGTGTGTGTGTGATGAAGTGAGCTGTCCTGTCCTCCTCCAAAGGCCTGTAACTCAAGGTATTCATCAATCACTCCCTCTGTTCCTCCCTCTGCTGTCCTCTCCCATCTCTACCCCTCCCCTCTCCCCTCTCTCTCTGTCTCCAATCCTTCAACTGTGCGTCCTTGTTGCTCCCCTGCTCTTCCCTCTAACCTCTGTAGTCTTATAAACCATTTTCACTGCTGTTTCCCCTCGTCCTCCCTCGGCCCTTCCTTGCTCTTCCATGCCCACCCGCGTTGTATCTCTCTCTCTCTCTCTCTCTCTCTCTCTCTCTCTCTCTCTCTCTCTCTCTCTCTCTCTCTCTCTCTCTCTCTCTCTGTCTGATCTATCTGATCATCATCATCCTCATCACTTTCCGGTTGGGTCCAGATAAGTTTCATACGGCAGCAGCCTAGTAATAATGGCCATGCTTACGCACACGCGTGCGTGTGTGTGCGTGTGTGCATGCTTGCGTGCCCACAATGGTGATTTATGAGTGCATTTATAGCAGGTATGGATGCCTAACAGTTACCTTTCCAGGAGGAAAAACAAAACTGTACATTTCCTTATAGACTTTTTACTGACATCCACTGTCGGTTCCAATGGGCCTCCTCCTTATAAAGAATGGCCCCATAACAACTACTAAAGCAATTCTCCCTACCCACCCCCACCCACTCTCTCTCTCTCTCCTTTTCCCCATGTGCCTTATTGAGCTCAGCTGGCTTGATCGTTTCAATCCGCTAAGATGTGATAAAAGAAACAGGTTTTCAGCAGTTAAAAGTTCCCATCGTTGTTGTGGCAATAAGTCCTTCCCCAATCGGGCCTTGTCCAACAGGCATGTTAGCAGCGAGAGGACAACACAGGAAAGCTTGATCTGCGTAGCATAGCAGTTGCTAAACCATTTGGATCCCTGGCTGTCTGATGAGAGAATTGACTGACTGAGATCTTGATTTACAAATGAATGATGTTTTATTGGCACATAATATTCACATTCTGTGTGGGCTACTTATGTCTCATAATGTGTTTTAAAGGTATAATTTCACTTAATTCTTATTTTTTGGCTAATCCTCCCTACTAGAGTGTGGTGACCATACAAAGAGTTCCTCCCTGTCCCCAGTGAGCCGCTGGGGTAAAAAAAAAACCTAGTTTCAGTTTAGATGAGAGGGCCTTCCTCTAATCGGGATCGAGTGGGCGTGGGCCTGTTGCACTTCCCCTCACTGTAGTGTTGTGCATGTGCACATCTTGCTACCGGGGAGGACGGGATTTTCCAAATCACCTAAATCACTTAGTATACCTTTAAATTAATGGTAGTTGATTGCACAAAGTAAACTCCTGGTGGGTACTTACAGTACTACATGTTTTGGGTGAACCATCAGTCATGTCAGGGCAGAGTTGTTGTGCATCGGTTCCCTAGATGGTTGAGTAAGAGATGACAAGTAAAAAGGACAGCGTCAGGGGAAGTGAGATATAAGGATATTCTGCTACTCTCCCGACAGCTGGGATGGTACAACAGCTTTGAGGCATCCTTGAAACACAGTATATATCATAATAGTGTATGTACTTCACAGAACAGTAAACACAACAATATATACTGCATACGGAATAGTCTGGGAGTGCAGGGATAGTGAAGGTGCAGTTGTTAAAGTTGGAGCTTAGTGTGTGTTTTGTTGAATATGAAACAGTTTGAAATGGTATTTGGTAAGCTGCTCAGCTCCATGTTTACACATCTTTGTTACAGTACATTATGAGCGTAATCTTGTTGAAAAACGTGTGTACCGTATGGATTTGCACTACTCCTCTGTTCTCTAGTTTCCATGAGATCAGGGAATCGTGACTTATTACAATGCATGCAACTAATCTAATGAAGTTATATTAAGCCAGGCAATGTGTGAATATATATGCTGTAAACTGGGACTTGTGCAAATTAGAATTATGTTAAGACAAGCAATGTGTTAATTATGAGATAGTTACATTTTAACACTTTTTTTTTTACATTAAGTAAAAGTTTTAGCTGAATTTATTGTAATTTAATTTGCTGATATGCATATGCAGTATGTTGTTTATGCAGTTGTTTATGCCCTCCTATGAGCAGAATTTGTTGTGGGTTACAAAAACTGTTCCCCTGACGATGGATTGGACAATATACAGTAGCTTGATCATTCTGGGTCATTGCTACAAAAATCATACAGTATTTGTGTACTTCATCAAATAGCTCAGCTAAATTTGAGGTCGTTGTTGTACCTTTTAGACATAGAAAAGCTATAGAGCTGCACAGCCTCGCCCCTTTGTGACTTGCCCTGGTCTACTTCTTCCTAATTAGGTATTGCATGATAATATTGTGTTTGTTGTCATGATTTGTCACAACCCGAGTTGGCTTTGTCTGTGGCGCAATCATGTTTTTATTAACCATTTCCGAAAAGTCTATGAGGTAAATGAATGAGGATTAAATTTCTGGAACCAAGGCGACGTCATGAAAGGAGCGTGGCTGTGCAGCTCTATACTTAAAGGTAGGGTAAGTGATTTGAAATCCATCGTGTAGTACCAGCCTGGTGCACTAGGGGTGCCCAAGAGTAAGCTACACTATTTGAACCTGCTGCTCGATCCTGATTGGAGGAGAATTCACCCTCCACCTGAGGAACTTTTATTAGCTCCTCTGCTAACGTGGGGGAGGGGGAAACTCCATATATGGTCTGCACACCTTATAATAGAGCATTTTAACAGAAAAAATATTGGATGATATCTGACAAAAGTGAAATCACATCCCCTACCTTTAAGCTACTTTATCTACATCTCCCTTGCATGAATAAACCATTTGAAATAGAACATCAACTGCACCCAAATGGAGCATAACTCCCGCGACTAGATTGGTTCAACCTGCATACATGTGGTTGCTGTTGGGAAATGGCAAAAGATAAGATCGGCAAGCTCACAATGCGTCACTGAGCTTGTAGATCTGCTATTTCTAATTAATTTAAAATAGCAGATTTGATTAACACTCTTGTAGGGCGAAGTAGAATTGCAGTGTTTTTGCTTGACGGCAATGATACTTTCATTTACATTCTTAACTGGTTCATTCTGTTTGTTTTTTAAATAATTAAATAGCTAATGGAGATTCAGATTTCTTCTGCATTGTATTTCTACTTTGTAGAGCAGGCAGGTACAATGTTTTAATAATTATAATAATGTCTTAATAATTATAGCCTGCCTACATCAAATCATTTGCATTGTTAAATTACACGTTAGATAGTCTTTGATTGCAGAGCTTCCAGTTCCGATGAGCTGCTTAAATATGTAGAAAACCATTATCACATCCGTCTCATTAGGCCTAATCTCTCAAGGACAGATTCTGAGCAGATCTGCTTCATACCTAGTTGCAAGCCAGTGCAACTAGGTATTACACTCAGAAAGTACAAGATAAAACACAGTGCATTACGGCACATTTAAAGTGTATAGCTCTATAGATTATTTTTCTCACATGGCACCAGACCAGTCTCCTCAGGTGCACTGGTAAGTGTATCTTTTTTTTTTTTTTTTTTTTACTAATGTCAGGTATAGTGACTCTTTAAGAAAATACATAATACTTCAGCTTTGTGACTTTTGTTATGCGACACCTGTCATGTGACTTCTTTCAAGAAGTCAAAAGATTCCATGATTGAAAACTGTCAAGAGGCCAATGGCAAGAGGAGCCAACTTGCTTTACTTCCCGAAGGGGGCGGGTACAATATTAGGAGACCAGAAGAATGGTGTAGTCTAATCATTTCCAAAGGTAGAATAAACCTGAACGCAACTTCTGAACAATTCGTTAACGTGATCACTGAACTAATCATCACATACCACACAATATTTACAACATATTGATGCTAAATGGCTTCTTTTAGCAAGACAAATCCGGAAACCCATTTTGCGCAAATGCAAGTTGACGTAGACGATCCCAACTTGCATTTGCGCAAAGACGATCTTTGCAAACAGTTCATGACAGTTGCAGACTAGAGCTCCTGTGTTTTGCATTTAAAAACATCTCCTCAAATTGTTATAGAATTGATGGTATCATTTTTGTTTTCTTTTCACCTGATCTTTCATGCTAGTTCATTATTTTTGAGTGATCAGCCACTCCAATTTGTGTCCCTTTGTGTGTTATGGGTACCAACAGGTGACAGAGTGGTTCTGTTGACCTTCACTCTCATGTGCATGATGTGAAGCTGTTTTTCTTTGTAACGTTTAGCCTAACTGGGTTATTTCAAGTTGATTCATAATGTACTGCTGCAGAATGTTTGTAATATTAATAATTGTGTTATGTAACATCAACAGTGTTGAGGCCTTTGTGGCACAGTAGTACTTTGTAGTAAACCAATGTGACCTTATATTGAAGAAATATGTAATCATAAGCAATGTGATGGATTGTTCATCTTGTAATGTATATGTAAATGTGAGTTAGAGGAGTCATTTAATTTACATGTTGTTTACAGTACCCACTATTTCTGCTTGCAGTTTCTCTCTTGCCAAAAAACTTGATGACTAAAGAGAGAACGGCCTCCAGAGTTATAAACTCTAGATAACAAGGGCAGCATATTTTTTCTCGCTGATAACTAAAAGATTATACTTACTGTATACTATATTTACTGCTGATAAATCAAATATACAGTACACTGTGAGAAGCATGCCTGTGATGTGTCCCCTTTAGTCTTACTGAACATGCATGGAAAGAAGAAAGAACATTTGTTCTTTCTCTGTGAGTGAGTCATGCATCAATATTAAAACCTCCACAGAGACACCGGAGACACTCTGGTTCCGCCCACTTGCTCCAAGGCTTCAGGTGTATGGTCCTTTCATCCTGTCAATCACTGTGTCTGTGTAGTGGCCAGTCCCCCCCCCTGCCCATATCTGTCTCCTCCCCTCCCTTCCCTTTCCTTTGGTTCAGTAGCTCCAGTATTCAAGTGTTGTCATTCAATTTGATGGAATCTATTCCCGATAATCAATTTGCACAACATTGCCGCTAGTTATTACTGTTTGTCTCCATCACAAATGTATTTGAATTCATTATACAGTGTGTATATATATATTTTTTTTCCAGTGTGATAATTGAGGCAATGGAGTGTGGCAGTACCTCTCTGAGTATGTCTCTTTTTTCTGTCTGCTTGCTGTACTTACTCAGCAGTGGATTGTGTGTGTGTGTGTGTGTGTGTGTGTGTGTGTGTGTGTGTGTGTGTGTGTGTGTGTGTGTGTGTGTGTGTGTGTGTGTGTGTGTGTGTGTGTGTGTGTGTGTGTGTGTGTGTGTGTGTGTGTGTGTGTGTGTGTGTGTGTGTGTGTGTGTGTGTGTGTGTGTGTGTGTGTGTGCGCGCGCGCGCGCGCGCGCGACACCTCTGTGTCTAACTCAAACAATGTAATTAAAAGCAGAGTTTCCTATATGTTATGTGTTATGAGAAGCCTCGTGGGCCTCAAACGACTTTCCCATCCTCCAAAACACAACACCAATAAATCACACTTTTCATGTCGAATGCAGGATCCAGTTGCAGAATATGACAACGTCTTGCTCCCAGTTTTCATTTCCTAATGCTGAGCGCTCTCTCTCTCCCTCTTTTATTTCTTTACTGTCACCTTCCATGTCTTACTCCATCCATCCTCCTGATACCTGGTGATTCTGTTCTCTCTTGCGCGTGAATTTGTGCATGCACACACACACACACACACGCTGCTGATGTCTTCACCTCCACTGTTTCCTTTCTTTCTTTCTTTCTTTCTTTCTTTCTTTCTTTCTTTCTGTCTTTCTGTCTTTCTGTCTTTTCTTTCTTTCTTTCTTTCTTTCTTTCTTTCTTTCTTTCTTTCTTTCTTTCTTTCTTTCTTTCTTTCTTTCTTTACCTCCTTTGGGAGGGAATTGGGAATTGGGAGTATAAATTAATTTAATGTGCTGGAGGCTAATGAGGGATGAGACTTGTTGTAGTCTACATTGTCTGCTCTGTGCAGTGCATTGATGAGCTCTGGGCAGTAGACTGATGAGCTCTGGGTAGTGGACTGATGACATCTGTGTAGTGGACTAATGAGCTCTGTGCAGTCACAGTGCACAGATGAGCTCTGAACTGATGAGCTCTGTGTAGTGGACTAATGAGCTTCTGTGCAGTCACAGTGCACAGATGAGTTCTGAGCGGATGAGCTCTGAACCTGCAGTGCTCTGCAGTTGAGTGATAAGCTCTGAGCTGATGAGCGCTGTGCAGTGGACTGATGACATCTGTGTAGTGGACTAATGAGCTCTGTGCAGTCACAGTGCACAGATGAGCTCTGAACTGATGAGCTCTGTGTAGTGGACTAATGAGCTTCTAAACTGACGAGCTCTGTGCAGTAGACTGATGAGCTCTGGGTAGTGGACTCACTGGACTGATGACATCTGTGAAGTGGACTAATGAGCTCTGTGCAGTGCACTGATGAGCTCTGAACTGATGAGCTCTGGGCAGTAGACTGATGAGTTCTGAGCGGATGAGCTCTGAACCTGCAGTGCTCTGCAGTGGAGTGATAAGCTCTGAGCTGATGAGAGCTGTGCAGTGGACTGATGAGTAGGGCTGGGAATCGATCCGAATTCCCTAGATCGATTCGATTTCGATTCACAAGGTCACGATCCGATTCGATCCACGATTCGATCCGATTCGATTCGATATCGATCTATTTACAGACATAATGGAAATAAATACTGTCCAATAGACAAGACGGCCCCATGTGTTGTAACTAAAGATTTCCTTTGCTTCTGTGACCACGACCATTAATCTTCTAGTTGTGTAGATTTGGACTAATTCGCATGATGGATATTTTAACTCTTGAGTGTAAAAATGAAACCAAATGGACCCGCAAGGGTCCATTTGGTTTCATTTTTACGTTCTCAATTTGGTTAAACAACTTAGCTGGGGACCACCTGGAACCCTCTCAGGGCCCTGGACCACCTGTTGAAAACCCCTGATTAATGAATACACAGTGAGACAGAATTAGTAATAGAGGGAGAGGAATGATGCTGTAACATTTTACCTGGGTCAAACACAAGCATTAATACTGCAACATACAGTATATTAGTGCAGTGGTTTTCAACCTTTTTGACACCAGGGACCACCATTTATTCAGCATTTGAGCCACGGACCACCATTTGATTTTCAGCCCCAAAGACCTAAAACTAAAGAATTCTTTTGGTTTTGTTCACAATTCCAGGCTGGATTTTGCAAACTAAACAGTGTAAACTTCTTAATTAAATAGTGCTAATTCAGATGATGATTATTTTTTTAGAATGTAAAAATGAAACCAAATGGACCCTTGCAGGTCCATCTGGTTTCATTTTCACACTCTCAAGAGTTACATCTGGTTAACAAATTTCCATCATTTAGCCTGGGGACCACCTGGAACCCTCTCAAGGACCACTGCTGGTCCCCGGACCACCTGTTGAAAACCCCTGATTTAGATGTCTACGTTGTAAAATAAATATTATACTGCAGTATTCGCGCGGCATAATTCACGTAGTTTTAGAACTAGGTGCTGCAGCTCACTTACTGTATAGGCTAATGCTCTGTGAGCTTGTAGATTGTATATTTATCGTGCAGCGCACAGCTCTTAACATTGCATCATACAGTAGCCTATACGCAGCATGCCGAGTGTAGGAATACACACGTTGTTGCTATGGCTTAGCCTTAGCTCCGTGTGAGAGAACATTAGAAACATGGCTAAAAAGGCACAAATACTCCTGTCCAGATGGGAGATGACAATGGATTTGTTCCGCAGCAAGACGGCCCCGCGTCTGTGTTATATGTTTGGAGAACGTCGTGTGTCGGATGAAAACTCATTCGGTGAGAGACCGTGTCCGCACGGCTGCGTGTGCGTAAATCTTGCACTGAGACTGACTGTTCTAATGTGAAAGTAATGGGAAAGTAAAAGTCTTTGGAGCGGAGCGTGCGTTCAAACTTTTTTTTGCCCGGATCTAACATGTCACAATTGGGGGGGGCTTTATGAGGCAGCGTCATTATAGCGTCAATATATTAAGGGCGTTTGGGGGGGCATTCCCCCCCTGGCCCCAGCTTTATAGCCGGCTCTGCAAACACGAGCCTCAAAAAAGAAAAGAAAGCAAGATAGAAGGCGATCACGCACTCTTTCCTCTCCCTCGACCATCGCTGCGCGTGATGGATATAATTGATAAAATACTGCAAAAGGTACACAGTAACAGTAGCCTAATCTAACATCGATTTTCTCAGAACACATGCACAGGGCACTCGCTGCGTTACAAGTGATCTCGTCGAGCAGCGAACACAACGTGTTTGTGCTGTAACGCACGCACGTAAAAGAAAATAGTGCCAGCCGCCTGGAGAAGATCGATCCACACATTTTTGAATCGATGTCGTGTTTTTGAGCGTGGATCGATATCGGATCGCTGGATCGATTTTTTTGAACCCAGCCCTACTGATGAGCTCTGTGCAGTGCACTGATGAGCTCTGTGCAGTGCACTGATGAGCTCTGTGCAGTGCACTGATGAGCTCTGTGCAGTGCACTGATGAGCTCTGTGCAGTGGGCTGATGAGCTCTGAGCTGATGAGCTCTGTGCAATGAACTGATGTGCTCTGTACCTTGGACTGCGTCAGAATGTTGTATGTGTTCTTTGGCTGCTCCCCAACCGACTACCAGATTGAGGCCTTGGCGCCCCCGGTCCTGCATGTTCCTTTGACGTCCATGCTATCATAGAGGGAACCCCCACTAAAAACACGAGGTCGTGCTGACAAAACGGGCCATCTGTTGTACAGTGTGCGAGAAGACATTAATCAGACAGCTCTTGACCGCAGCGGGCCTCACTCGCAGGCGGCCAGAAACATCCCTCATGTTCACCCACAGTTGTTTGTCAACGTTGCCCCTCCGGTCTGCGGACGCCACAAAGGCCGTCCTTTGTCTCAATAGTCTTTTAAAGAAGCTCCCGCGAATTACGGACTCACAGTGGCAGCGAAGCGAAGCCGCAACTGTAGCCCCCCCCTCCAAACCCCCCCAGCCGTGATGTGATGTGACAGGCTACTGTTTACCAAACTCTCCCTCCCTCCCGCTCCTCTCCCCTCCGTCGTCTTGCCTTTCTCTCCTTCTGATTCTCACACACAAAAGGAAAGGCTGCCTGGAGTACAGGGGAAGCCCCAAGGCAAACACAGGCTCCGACAGAAGGCCATTGATGGACACTGTATTGACACAAAGGCTGAAAGACACTTCCATTGGTTGTGAAGGGAGGGAGACGGAGAGAGGCAGAGGGGGCTTGAGATCTTGACCAGGGGCGCTAATGGATGAATGGAAGTTTGTTCAATATCATGAAATTCCAGGACTCCACAGTCCATGTCCTGAGTAGGAATCGAACTCTCAGTGTATTTGTTTTTGAAAGAACTAAAGTCCAGACCTCTCCCCTTTGTATAGTGTCTAGAGCAGTGGTGCCCACACTTTTTTGAATTGAGAGCTACTTTCAAAATGACTGGCTCTACAAGATCTACAAAAAAAAGTCTATTTCAAGGCCCCCAAGAAACTTTGAAATAGTGGTGATGGTGTTACTTACTGTTATATTGGAGGGGGAAAATTGGAAGGTTTTCTCGTATATGCTACTACTGACGTTTGAAAACAATATTTGGGGTTTGAGTTGACAGTTTGTTATGTTGAGTTTCACGTTTTTTGTCCACAATTGGGAAAGAGAACTGGCAAAAATGTTGGTCAAAATAACAATTATTCTCCATTTTCTAATTGTGTGGACTCTTAAAATTAATTCAGATCTTTAAATATAATTTAACTCTTGAGAGCGGTAAAATGAAACCAAATGGACCCGTAAGGGTCCATTTGGATTCATTTTAACGCTCTCAAGAGTTACAGATCTACCTGATCACGATCTACCTTTTGGGCACCCCTGGTTTAGAGAGAGTCACATTGTGATCTCGGATCCAAGAACAGTTTTGTGTGTGGTACTGGAAGTAACTTTATTTACTTGCTTTAATTCGGTACATAGTCACATTAAATCAAAATAATGTAGGTTGCACGTCTTTCTCTATATAATAAATTAGTTACTTATGGATGGTTCTCCAATGTGCATAAGCTGTCAAATGCACACAAGGATACTTAGTGAAGGTGCTTGAGGATGTGTGTGTTTCCTGACAGTTTTCACACAATGCAATTCTAACCTTTTTTTTTTCTTTCTTTTTTGGTGCCTGCGGAGAATTAGGAGACTTATTATCTGGTTTAGCAATTAGCAAGCAATCTACTCATTATCAGGCCCATTATCCCACTTTAATAGCATGCTTAATCAATCTCATTTTATCAATTATTACTGTTTAAGGAGGTAAGCGCTGCATAATGGCACAGGCAATTTTAGGCAGACAGAGTGCAAAATGATAAGAACTAAGCTGTTTAGACTGTGTGGAGTGCATGTGATTAGAGAGAGAGAGAGAGTGAGAGTGAGAGAGAGAGATTGAAGTTACAATTGTATACACTGCAAAATCATCTGTGTTAATTTAGCTCCAAATGACTGTTCCATTTGGTCTCATCTCTGGGAGTTCAAAGAACACTGAGGATTTGTGTGTGTGTGTGTGTGTGTGTGTGTGTGTGTGTGTGTGTGTGTGTGTGTGTGTGTGTGTGTGTGTGTGTGTGTGTGTGTGTGTGTGTGTGTGTGTGTGTGTGTGTGTGTGTGTGTTTTGGAGGGGCTTGGGTGCACAGTGGACCACAAAGAGCAGCTGGTCTGAGTGCAGCGTTGTCCTCTGGAGATAAGACTTATCAAAAGACAGCATGCACCATTACACAGCTATTCCAGCACACTAAAGCCCACCATTACACAAACTACTCATATATACACACACACACATGCAAGCGCGCGCGCGCACACACACACACACACACACACACACACACACACACACACACACACACACACACACACACACACACACACACACACACACACACACACACACACACACACACACACAAACACACACACAATGGCACACATTCTTCCTTTTTTGCCACAAACCACAATCATTTCTATTCCAAGTGCTCCCATCATGCACACAATCTGTCTCTTTGCTTGTTGTGCATGATGTCACACACACACACACAAATACACATGCACGCACGCATACACACACACGCGCACAAATACGCACGCACACATGCACACACGCACACAGGCACGCACATATGCACGCACACACGCACGTATTTGCTAGTTATTGCCCATGGATGCCCAGGCAGGATTGCCCTGAAGGGGCATGGGTGATGTTGTTTTCAGATGGGACCCAGTGGTCCGTGCAGCCCTCGCCCCAGAGGGCACTGCGGTGTGTGTGTGTGTGTGTGTGTGTGTGTGTGTGTGTGTGTGTGTGTGTGTGTGTGTGTGTGTGTGTGTGTGTGTGTGTGTGTGTGTGTGTGTGTGTGTGTGTGTGTGAGTGTGTGTGAGTGTGTGTGTGTTGGGGGGGTTTCGGGGCATTAATTACCTGTGTGTGCTGCTTCTGGCACTGAGGTCGCCCCCGTCGAGGGGCTAATTATTAGGAAAAGAGCTTTTTAATTTACCGCTGTCTGCCGCCATTCCTACGAGCTAAGGAACCATGTCTCTCAGCAGCAGCGTGCGCGTGTGTGCGCGTGTTTATGTGTGCGTGTGTGAGCGGACGTGGTCTACATGCAGCCCCTCACAGGTGGCCCTCTCCGGGTGACCTTTGTGACCCTTGGTGGGACACACGCAACTGTGATCTGCAGCCCTATTGTGTGCCTGTTGCCTGCAGCTGTCAATCACCTGAGGCAGGAGGAAGAGGAGGTATTAGGTAACACAGTGTGGCCGCCAGGCCAGATGATGTCATTTATATATACTGTATATATGGGTGGAATATAGTGACTCATATCATATTATATACAGTACACTGTGGTGTGTGTTGTGGTTGTGCGTGTATAGAAAATTAGAAACATTCCACATGCAGAAACACGATTCCCAATGCGAAATTCCCCGCGTGCACTCACTTGCACGTTCCTATATGCGTGAAACCCACACAAATTGACTGTGTGTGTCCCAGAGTCTCACCCCATCCTGCCCTCCCTCGACGCACGCACACACGCACACACGCACAAATACATGCACACACACACATAAACGCGCACACACACAGACACACACAGAACGGGAGAAATCAGCGACCACGGCAGACGGCTACGGCTGATCATAAATGAGTCGTCGCTATCGGTCATGACCGATAGTCCATCAGCCGTGACTGATCGTAAAACGACCGTAAAACGGAGACTCGAGAGTAAGATGGTTACTGGTTTTGTGGGCAGATAACCACCAGTCGGGATCCGTTGCTATTGGTCTCAGCCAAGACCCACAGTCGCAAAATGATTTCACTGTCCCTTGGGACGCACGATCACTATAGATGCAACATCGAATTGTTTATCATTTTATTTCCATTTTTAACTATAGTTATGTGTATTCAGTTGCAAATATACAAGCAACACAGAGCGTTGGTGCACAACGCCAGACTAAGACCAAACTTCTCATTCATTCATTCATTTATGTTTTGTTTGTTTTATTTGCATGACAAAACAGCCATTTCTTATACGGGGACAATTGTCCTCGCAATTTGGGCATTAAAATGCATTCAAATACAAAGTACACACACACACACAGACACACAGACACACACACACACACACACACACACACACACACACACACACACACACACACACACACACACACACACACACACACACACACACACACACACACACGCCAGGGGGCCTATAGATTTTTCAATAAGCTCTGGGGCCAAGCTGCCTGAGATATTCTGTCAGGTCAGTCTGACACCCATGCTGCTGCTGCTGCTGCTGTTCATGTCCTTGCAGCTGTATTATATTCTGTCAGCTCCGTCTGCAAATCAATGAAGCACTCAGCAGCCCCCCCCTTCACACACACATACATACGCACACACACCTCACCCAGCCACAGCAGAACCAGCATGGGGTCCGAGTTTACTGACACACAAGTGATCTCTCAATCCGAGGGGAAGTAATCCATTTAGCCCCATGCACGCGGCCTCCATTTTGGTCGCTTTTATTAAAATGATCCCCCCCAGATCCCCCCTCGGAGCGTCTGTGTGGGTTTTTTTTTTTCTGAAGCGGCAGGATTTGCGAGGCGTCGAGGCTGAACTGATCGACGCACGGCTGGTTTGGTCCTTTCACTCCCCGGCTGCTGAATGAGCCGCGGGTCACTCTCTGTTACACGCTCTCACGTCTGCAACGTTGTCATTGTTATAGATCTGGGATGAATATAATCCACTGCTGGTACTGTCGCCGCTGGGTAGAAACCTCATATCTCCTCACTGCAACAAAAGGAAACTGGATTCCCAATTATTACTCTACAGTACGTCACTGAATCATATTTCAATGAACAACAAAGTACAGAATGTCAAAGTATAGAGTATAGCTAATTTCCTTTTTTAACCTTGGTTGTTCTCATCTATTGTTGTGCTGTCTCACCTGCCAGTGGGCAGTAGGAGACCAACTATGCCATCCCAGCCCATAGGAGTACATGCAGTGAACATCTGTGTGCCATTTCTGTTCACAAAAACTACTTGAAAGATCTCTACTTCACCTATTTCCACTTCTGCCAAGCAGCAAAGTATTGCAGTGGTTTTCAATCATTTTGATACCAAGGCCTGCTATTTATTCAGAATTTGTGCCACGGACCACCATTTGATGACATTTCAGCCCCCCGGACCACCATTTGATGACATTTGCTTTTGTCCACAATTCCAGGATGGAAACAAAACAGGCAAACATGCACATCCAAATGACCAGTGATCGTCTACATTCTCTAGTTGTGTAGACTTGGACTAATTTAGATGATGAATATTTTAACTCCTGAGAGTGTAAACATGAAATCAAACGGACCCGCAAGGGTCCATTTGGTTTCATGTTCACACTCTCATACTGTAAGTTACATCTGGTTAACCAACTTTCATCTGGTTAACCAACTTTCCATCATTTAGCCTGGACCACTGGTTGAAAACCACTGCTGTATAGGACGTATTTATGTGAAGATGAAATGGAAGTGGAGGCAATTGGACAATTTCAACACCACGGATGATATGCAGACTGTAAAGTCCAAATATTCATGCTCCTTCCAACACTGGAAAAAAGCTTTTATGGTTTTCCCAACTAGGACATCTGGAAGTGGAGGACTTCTGAGACCGAGCATCAAAAGTTTGGAAGTCCGGACAAAGGTTGGAAGTGGAATGCGCCATAATAAGGAGCACGTACTGGACTTTTTAAGGCGGAAGGAAGCATTTTGAAAACTGAGTCAGACTATAGCGAGGGATCCTCTGTTGGCCATCCATCTCTCCATCCACCTTATCTTTTCATCTTTCTTTCTATCCCGCAGTCTTGGTTAGATTTGTTAGAGCGACGTCTGATGTGACGTTCATAATCTCTAGCGAGAATAACACGTTGGAACTAAGTGCATTTCCATCAGTCAACAGCGGTCAGCTCCCTTCCTCCAGGGTGTGTAGTGGTGTGATATGAGACAGCAGTAAGTGGAGCTGAGCGCCTCAGAGCTCCGTGTTGTGTGTGATATCAGGGAACAGAGCTATACATTTAAACCTCTGGTGAGATGACAGCTCCTTCACATATGCAATCTCAGCAGTCAGAATCAATTAATTGCGTCTGCGTTAAGAGAGGTCACACCGCTGTTCATGCACACTCATGTACTCGTGGGCATGTGCGTGCGCACGCACGCACGCATGCACACACGCACACACACACACACACACACACACACACACACACACACACACACACACACACACACACACACACACAGACACTAAGATCTAATACTTGCACATTTATGCACAGAGACATGCGCAGACACACACACACACACACACACACACAACACACACACACACACACACACACACACACACACACACACACACACACACACACTAATACACATGGAGAAAATGCTTAGATGCACGCATACAGGTGCAATGAGAAGCACACTGACACACGTACACATTATGTTTGCATTCTCACACTCCCTGAAAGTGGCCATTGTTGCCATGGGAACAACCTGCCAAATCCTGTGAGTGAGACATTTAAATGGAAATCTATCTGCGCCCCCCCCCCCCCCCCCAGAACCAGGACTCATTTCAGGATCTCCTCTCTGTCTCTCCCCTCCCTCCTCCCGTGTCTAGCTGCGTTTGGGCATGGCTGGTCGCACCGCAAAGAGAAGCGCCACTTTGAGCCTTTTCTATAAGCAGATTATCAAACCCTCTGCAAGGAGGAGGAGGGCGACGGAAACTAATCGACACACAGCGTTACAGAACCGCAACAATCACGTTTGGGTTTGAGGGGAGAGAGGACGGAGAGGAGGGGGTGAGGGCTAGAAATGATTTAATTCAAATTGTGGTGTTGAAAAGGGAGACATTTTAATTCCAGATTTAATGGGGCTTTTCACAAAGATACAGAGCATTTTGGGAAGGGAGCTGAATGTAGTGGAGGACAGCCAGTAGAGAGAGAAACACATGCACCAGGCTCCCAGAATTGTTGAGATACATCATACTGAGTCTTTCATTCAGAGACATCAGTGGTTTGAAGAAGTAGCCTGATGGTTGAGGACTAAACAAGATCAGAGATTGAGGATGAGAGGAGAGGAGAGGCAGCAATCAAGCTCAAGTCAGAGATGTCTCTTGTATCTCTTATTCAGTCTGCAGAATCTAGCAGTGCGTATAATGATGTGGGATGATGTGTGTGTGTGTGTGTGTGTGTGTGTGTGTGTGTGTGTGTGTGTGTGTGTGTGTGTGTGTGTGTGTGTGTGTGTGTGTGTGTGTGTGTGTGTGTGTGTGTGTGTGTGCATGTTTCCAATGTGCATGTTGACTAGCATGCAGGCATGTACAGTACTATCTTTGTGAGAACAAAATGTCCTCACAAGAATGAACATTTTACCGGCACTCAATCGCACATAGTCTGTCCCATCGGGATGGCTTTCAAACTGAATAATGGAGTGAACTAAATTAAAATTCAGTGTGTGTGTCAGGCTACCTTCCACACCTTCCACAACATGAATAGAGGCATCGACCTGTATGTTTGAGGCATCAATTATTTTAGTGGGTTTGCTACAAAATATTTGCTGGCATATGATAAGGGTTTAACCTGGTAGTGGAGAAGGTTAGGGAATACATGTCTCCAATTATGCATAGACACGAGTATGACTCGTGTCTATTATATAGTAGTTAGTTTGAGCATAACTTAGTGGAGAGTGTCCTCTGTGAGTTGTGTACATGTACTTCTATTTGTGTATATACTGTGTGTGTGTGCAGTACATGTGTGGTAGTCTATTTATGTACTAGTTAGTGGGCAGCGGTGGCTCAAAGGTAGAGTCACTAGATGGCAACCGCAAGGTTGTTGGTTCGAACCCGGCTCCCCCAGAGTCGACGTGTCCTTGAGCAAGACACTGAACCCCTAATTACTCCTGATGTGCTGGTATGCCTTGCATGGTTTGCACTGCCATCAGTGTATGAATGTGTGTGTGAACGGGTGAATGTGATGCACAATCTACAGTATGTAAAGCGCGCTACGTAAATGCACCATTTACTATTTTAGTATCTAGGAAATTACACCCTTTCCCTAGACTTTCCAACCCTTGCTGTCTGCACTAGCCTTGAGCCCTGAGTATGAGGCTGATAACTTGGCCCATTCCCATTTGCCTGGACCAGCACCCCACAGAGTACCACAGTGCAGGGCTTCTGTTCCTCCCACAGCCCACAGCCTCTCTCTCTCCTTAGTGTTTACCCACATTTTACTCTGAAGGAAGGAACAAATTAATCAGCCAGAGCCTCCCGTACAGCTCTGCTGCTGGTGACTAATGATAGTTTGAGGTTAATTTGTACACCTTGGAGAGAGTCTCCTGTGAGATATGTGTGTCTGTGTGTGGGCCCGTGTGTGGTGTGTGTGTGTGTGGTGTGTGTGTGTGTGTGTGTGTGTGTGTGTGTGTGTGTGTGTGTGTGTGTGTGTGTGTGTGTGTGTGTGCGCTGTGACTGTGGACGCGCACACAACAACCTGTTCATGCCTTTGTACGTCTGTGCATGCATGATGAGTGTTTGCCTGTGCATTACAGTGTCTGCACTTCTACGGGTGTTTATTTGCATGTGTACTTCGGTGTGGGATAAATGTGTGTGCCCGTGTGTGTGCGTGTGTGTTTTCCCGTTTGTGCGCCTGTGTGTGTGTGCCCGTGTGTGTACGCACGCACGCGCATGCCATTTGCTTATGTTTCATTTACTGCATTCCCCAGGGCTGTACCAGCGCTGTACCTATGGTCCTATTAATGAATGACTTAGCTAGCGGATAGAGCTGCTTTAGCACATTATGAATAGAGCCTCCTGCATATTTTACATTTTAATACCCATCATATCCTCTCATCAACAGCCTTTAAATATCCATACCGACTTCTATTATTACACAAAGTACTGAAGCTTTTACCTCAGTGAATATGAATGTGTGTCATTATGCATGTCATCTCCTGCACCAAATGCGCTGAAACGAGGGGGAACAATAAGACGTGGAACAGGCAGACATCCTGAACATCCTGGTCTGGACTTATAGTTATACAGAATGAAATGAAAGGACCAGGTGACAGGGGGAGAGAGAGGGACACAAGCTACAGTTTATAGCAATTCAAAAATGTGTGTGGGAATGTAGGATTAAGTGTGGGTGCGTGTTCGTGCATGTGTATGTGCGTCGGCAAACCCCAAATCCATCCGGCCTCAACAAAGCGGCCACAGTATGAGCTCAGCGCCCGCCCCTCTCCAGGGCCTGTACTTGGGGTAAGGCAGTGCTATGGCATTTAGACTGGCAATGATTTACGACGGTGGGATGCTGGCACCCAGCGTGACGCCTCCCTCGCTGTGCAGGGCCCATTAGGTATAAGCAAGAAGGCATTTGCATACATCTGCATATGAGTTACAGGAAACCCGTACAACCTGTGACATCAGCGCATATCACCTCCTGCATATACACACGCTCAAATGTAATCAGTTGAGAGAGCGGTTTGGACGTATTAATGGAGGTTCCTGTAACTCTTAAATGCTCACTGTTATGTCAGTGAGCGCTGACAGCATGGAGGGCGTTATATAGCCCCCAGTAACGGCCATCTGACGTCCCTCCTGGTGAAAAGTCAAAGGGCAGCAGGTTAATAGAAGTGGACGGACGTTTATGATATCACATAGTGTCAGCCCGGACCTCAGATTTGAGGTTATTTGGGTTTGGCTTAACTTCCACTCGTTCAATTGAGTCATTGAGTAATAATTTTACTTGTGGCAGCCTTCCAAAATGCCACTGAACAACTTCAACTGAAATGAATAGCTGGGGGGAGCTATCACTCCGGTTCTGCATTATTACTTTATGGTGGTAGTGAACACACTGATACCCCCTCTTTACCAAACTGTTGACTCTCGCAATTTTCCAATTACTTCATCATACAGTCTGGAACAACAGAAGACTGCTCATGATTACTTCATAAAGCAGATGATGATGATGATGCATCCACTCACTTGGTGTGGCTGCCAAAACTAGTCCTACTTGAAGCAAAACAATATATAGCATTCAGAGATTGTGGAATAGTTGACTGGATAATACCAGTTTCATTGCTTTATAGCCTAATAAGCAGGATGTTGATTTAAGAGATTAATAATTATATTACCTTTGGAGCAGAGTGCAGATGTATTTACACCTAGATCTTTTTCTTAAAATAGTCTTCTCAAACAAAAAAATCACATCACATCATCCGGCCGGCTTTTCTTCAAAACATTAAAACATTGATGAATTAAACATTGTAAATCAAAAAGTTGGGTAAGTCAGGTTAATCAGTGTGAGCCATTGGCAAAAAATTCATGTCAGACTAGTTAAACAGGCACGCCGATACTAAGAGATATATGTTTACAGTAAAAAAAAAATATGTGTGAAATTAAGGGTGCCAAAGGGGGAAAATGGTTAATTCAGTTCTTAAAACAGGTTGACCAAAATTGTCGATAAAAGGAGAGTTGGAATGTAAGACATTTCTTGAATTACATATAGAATGGCAGACGAGTGGAAGAAGTGGAAAAACTGGAGCCAAACACTTGATTTCCAAATGACTCTGGGAAAGGTCTTCCCAAAGATGACATCCTATGTACAATTAGACTTTCTCCCTGAACAATTTCTAAACCCAAATCGCTGAAACTAACCAGAAGAAAGGAGGAAAGCGGTCTTGTGATTGTCTCCAAACATTCCCACAGCTCTTGTTGTCTGTCCAGACATTTCCCCAACTGGCTGTTCCCATTATAATGTGCTCCCGCGCCGTGCTACAGGGATGATTCAGCGCGAGAGATGTTTTCATGGGTCCCTGCGCCAAAAAACCTCTCTCTCTCTCTCTCTCTCTCTCTCTCTCTCTGTCTCTCTCTCTCTCTCTGTCTCTCTCTCTCTCTCTCTCTCTCTCTCTCTCTCTCTCTGTCTCTCTGTCTCTGTCTCTCTCTCTCTCTCTGTCTCTCTCTCTCTCTCTCTCTCTCTCTCTCTCTCTCTCTCTGTCTCTCTCTCTCTCTGCTGCTTGAGTTAACGACCACCCCAGATGGAGCGAATCACTTCCTTTGAGACGCCTGCCATTGCTCTGAGTCTGACACACACACACACACACACACACACACACACACACACACACACACACACACACACACACACACACACACACACACACACACACACACACACACACACACACACACACACACACACAGAGAAGGAGAGTTATTGGGATATGGAGAACAAGGGAGATAAGGAGGGAGAGAAATAAAGATATATATAGGGTGCATTCGGATATTTCGGATATATACAGTAGGTACACTGAGTGCACTGCCAATACAAACTATAGTAGGCGAGTGTACTCTCGGTTGAACATTTCTGAAAAGCACCTATTGGAGGAGGGGGAAAGAAAGTGAGATGGTGAAATTAGAAATATACCACAGGAGGGTATAGAGGAGGGGGCTACCCAAGGAAACAAGGGCAAAAAGTAAAACAAAAAAACATTCTGTGGAATGTGTACATGAAAATGTTTAAGATTAAATGACCTTACTCACCGGGAGCATTTATTTTATGATTAATTTCTATTAATTTAAACGGCATATTCTACGATCAAGCAATTTATTACAAGGTCTGTTTCACCACTGCTGTGAATGCTATGAATAAGACATCACCAAATTCCTCACGCTCCCAGTGTGTAATGACCTCCACTCTAAAAATGTTCTTTTGTTCCAGGCCACAATTTATCAAATTCTATTACAAGTTGTGGGGATATTTGCCCATCACAAGTATAGTGACACACACACACACGCACACGCACGCACAGGGAGAAAATGAATGCCGCTTCATTCACAACCCAGACAGTAAAAGTTAACAGTGCAGGACACGGACTCTCTTCTCACTGCCCCTCCCTCAAACACTCCACCACACACACACACACACACACACACACACACACACACACACACACACACACACACACACACACACACACACACACACACACACACACACACACACACACACACACACACACACGCAGACCCCTACAAACCCCTTTCTCCCATAAGCTGTCGGCTCCGAGGGGAGAGTTCGGATATTGGCCATGCCCCGTCCCACAGAAACTCCCAGGCCCCAGTCCCAGGCCCGGGGGGGTCCTCTGGGGCCCCAAACCTTCCCCCTGCTCTGATCTCCCAGCCAGGCTGCTGTTGGATGGCTGTCAGGGTGGAGAGGGGCAGCAGTCAAACGTCTCTCTCCCTCAACCTGTCGCCATATTTCACATCCGTGAGGTCCATCCGTCTCCATGTAGATATCGGCCGTTAACTGTGCATGGTGTTCGGTCATGCTCAGTTGGCTCTGCTTTGTGTTATGATGGCTAGTGGTGCAACTGTGTGTGTGTGTGTGTGTGTGTGTGTGTGTGTGTGTGTGTGTGTGTGTGTGTGTGTGTGTGTGCGCGCGCGCGTGCGTGCGTGTTTCCTAAAGGACAGTGGTAGTGGTTTCATGTTTAGTTTGGATTCACTCTGACACTGATTGGCTACGTTTCTGCACAATCTCAGATCCTTGTAGTGTAATGTAATGTGAACAACAAGGTCAGTGTGGGTGTATGCACGTTGTGTGCGTGTGAGTGCAGGCAGGCATGTGTGCAGGCGTGTGCGTGTGTGTTTAGTGGTATTTGCTTTACAAGATTAGAATCAGAGATTGGAGTTGACAGGGGCAATACAGGAAGAAAATATACAAAACTGTGTCGATCGGGTGGTGTGAGGTGGATCGACCCAAATGCAGGACAGCAATAAGGCAGCAAAACCCCAAATTGGCTGATCTAATGCGCTACAAATTTACAGATAAAGCGTCACAAACTAATACTAAACATGATGTGACAGTGACACGACAAGGAGTCACACACACACACGCACACATGTACAATCCTCATACAATCCTCAAATAAGAGAATAAAGTTAATATAAGATCCATAGTATGTTTTGTATATATAATAATATACTGTACTGTATAACATAATGTTTCACAATTTTGTAATTCATAAGAATTATATATGACATTCAAAACAGATATTAGATTCATAGTATTTTTTTGTAAAGTGGCTTTATTTTTTGTAAAGTTGCCACTTTCAAGAGTTTGCATAAATTTGAGAAGGCTTCCATGGGGGAATCTCTTGGGGGCTTCTGTTCACATGTGATTCTTTATTTTTGTTGTGAGGCTAAAGGTCTGTTTATTTTTCCTTGTATTCATTTTGCAAACAGTTTTGTTTGCAGAGAGAGAGAGAGATATATACCACACCATACATAAACCATGTAGTATGATTATAGTGAAAACTATCAATCTCTCTGATATTCAATTATTGTAAATTCTCTCTAATGGGTTGTGTTTTGGCTACACATATAAGAGCTGACTGTTGACACTGTAAAATCGTTTTATTTTTGCATTTTATCTCCATCTCTATATCTGTTTTATCTTAATACTTGGCATCATCATAAATCTGAACACACATAATTTGTTGCTGTCGGCTGGAAACCATTTCTTCTTTTTTCATTCTTTATCAGCACTATTGAATAACCCTTTACATCTGTGTGTTGTTTTGGCAATATTGAACCAATGAAAAGTAGTACTGTAAGTAGCAGGAGAGACAAAACCTCTTAACTCCATGAGATCCTCAAACCGCCTGCTAAAACAACTAACTCCACCAGCTCTCCCAATATATAAAGTTGCAACACCAGCTTTGATGCTAAACCTGCATATACTGTGCGTATACTGTACATTCTGCTAGTAGCTGATGTGTACGGTATGTGTATGCCATGCTATGTTGATATCTTTAGCTTGATTTACAGTGTTCTGCTTGCACTCCTTCAACCTTGACCACAATGTTTTATATGGCTTGGCACTCAGCATCAAGACCTTGTGTTAGGATCAGTCCCAGAGACATTGACACACTTTGTAGTGTATATGGGCCTCAGGACTGATATAGGGGACTTTATATTCATTCAAAAATGTATACTTTACTAAGGGAGCACATGGTTGGTCAACCCAAATCAATGGTTTAGTAACTTTTAGTTTAAAAAAAATCTATATTTAAGTGAATAAGTTAAAAGAATAAAGAGCCTTTTTATTCAAACTCATAATTAGTTTCAAGGGATGCCTCATCCTTGAATGAAATAACCTGTGCACTACTAGCCTGGTCTAGCCCTCAATGATTTTGGCCTTGGGGGGCGGGGGTGTCGTGTGATCCACACGGCGGAAGTGCTGCGCTCTGATTTGATCTCACTAACGTGTCGTCATCTCCGGCCCCTCCCCCGCCCGTCCACTGCTGTTCTACGTCACATCATTTAGAGCGACGCCCACCCCGGAAAGTTGACACGCCCCTCAAGGCCACTTTCCAACGCGCGTTAGTCCAGGCTTTCCGTTTTCGTGCAAGGCGAACGAAAATGAAAGCCTGGGTGTCGAGGCTAGTGCACTACTAACTTGGAGGTGGTTGCAAATGTATTTGCGTGTGTGTGTGTGTGTGTGTGTGTGTGTGTGTGTGTGTGTGTGTGTGTGTGTGTGTGTGTGTGTGTGTGTGTGTGTGTGTGTGTGTGTGTGTGTGTGTGTGTGTGTGTGTGTGTGTGTGTGCTCTGCACCTGTCAATCATGCAGTGCTGCAGGAATAACAAGGTGTCGTTAGCCGTGGCCTTGTTGATGGACATGGTGCCGTTCAGGAAGCTGTGCACAAGGTTGTGCATGTAGTATTTACCATTTCACCTAGACTGAGACAGAGAGAGAGAGGTGGGCGTGGCCGCAAGAAAGTTGTGTGTTAAACAACAGAGAGCTATACAAACAGAGGTAGGCACAGAGTGGCACCACCTGGAGAACCCCATTAAAACTGGGGATTTTAGACATTTCTAACTCATTTGATCATGTCAACGGCGCACCACAAATAAAACAAACTATGAACATCTAGGCCATGATATTATCAAACGAAATAGTGTGGTTTAAAGAGCTGAACTTTATTCCTACAAATTCATGACTGTACATTCACAGTGAAGTGAAGTTGAAGTGAAGTGTTGGCTGCTTTTGGCCTATCGAAGAAAACCAAAAATGATCTACAAGTTTGGTTTATACGGCAGATTCACAGTTCACACAATAGTCCTGGCCGGGACCACTTGGCAGATGTTGTTGAGATGTGTGTGATCACCCAACTGTTCATGTTCTGGAATACAGTTTGGACTCTTATGCTCACCCTCTTTTTGAGTTTGTAGTGATGTAGTTTTTAATCACAATCTTGCGTTACCTTTTTAATTGAGTGAAGACAGGGTGTGTGTGCGTGCGTGTGTGTGTGTGTGTGTGTGTGTGTGTGTGTGTGTGTGTGTGTGTGTGTGTGTGTGTGTGTGCGTGTGCGTGTGCGTGCGTGTGTGTGCGTGTGTTTCACATGCAGTATACCAGAAAACCTTTACAATCACAACGGCTAGACTGCCAAACGTTGGCTTTATTTCCATCAGCCTCACCTAACCACACACACACACCCTGTCTTCACTCTTCTGTCTTAAAAAACTACATCACTACAAACTCAAAAAGAGGGTGACCATAGAAGTCCATTATAAATTAAACTGTATTCCAGAACATGAACAGTTCATAAACATCTCACAACATCTGACATCTCACAACAAGTGGTCCCGACAGGACCATAGTGTGAACTGTGAATCTCCCGTATAAACCAAACTTGTAGAACATTCTTTTATGGGGCACTTCGCATATCTTTTCTATACAGGTTAATAGATGTCAATTTGAGGAGCTTGACATTAAAATATTTGACCACTGTTCTAAGGTGCCTGGCATTTGGGGTTTGATGCACCTAAACCTAACCATCAGACTCCAAGTGATTCAGGGAGAGAATCTGTGTAGCCACTGTGCTGTGTGTAGCGGATAACGCAACATCTGGATACACATGAGGAAACACGCTCGCAATCAACAACATTACTATTACATTTTCATACATACCGTACATACAGTACATACCTGTACATACCGTACATATGATTTTCAACCCTTTTCATACCAATAAGGTCCATTATTTATTCCGAATTTGATCCACAAACTACCAAAGAATGTTTGGTTATCACTTTGGCCGCAATTATGTTGTACATTTCTAAGTATGTAGACATTTCTCTCTTTAAAAAATCTTGTAAATTAGTAAAGCAGATGTTTAACAATAATTTTACTCTCTTTTTGAGGGACAACGAGATCCAGTAGCGACCAATAACCAGGTTGCAACCTGCTGGTGACAACTTTCATACTAGTTGTGACCAGGTTTGTGACTGGTTGCAACTAGTTTCTAGGTCTTCACGGGGGGTCCGAACCCGAAAAAACCCGAGTCCGTCCGAGACCGACGGTTCCGGTCGGTTCCGGCGGTGTGTTTTATCACAGTCACTCGGACAGGTCGGAATCGGACGTATCCCCGTCGGAAGTCGGACCTGTCAATCATTATGTGCAATACCCGAGACTACAGTGAGACGTATTCTTTCTCTACGTTTTTTTTTTTTTTTTTTTTTTTGCCTTTTTAATGATAATATAAAATATTCTATCAACCAAGTGTGTGTATGATTGTATCTTTGTCACTCTGCGAGTGCGCTTCTGGACATGCACTGACATGTATGATAGGGGCGACAGTCTGTGCTGTGGTGTCCGTGTAGACAGCGTGTTACATAAGGGGGCAGGGGTAACCTCCCGTATGAGGGCACTTCTGTGTTTTAGACATGCGAAAGAGCTGGGGCTGCAGGCCCCTTTTTAATCTGTGTGTGTGCACGTACCTGTAGAGTGTAGAGTAGACTGGCAGCGCGGAACAGTGTTAGCGAGCCGAGGCAGCGTCGCATGCGAAATATAACTGATCTACAGGTTCATCAAACGTAGGCAAGGCGGGGGAGGGATTTGGTCAAGGCGGGTCTGTCGGACGGTCAAAAATAATCCGACTTCGGTCGGGCTCGGCGAAGCAATTTGGGGAAAATCTCGGAACAGTTCGGAAACGGAAAACCATGCCACGGATCGACTCGGATCCAATTTATTTATTTGAAAATATTTTCGGAACAGTTCGGAATCTGTGATGTTGCACGGATTTATTTCGGATTTCGGGTGGCATTTTTGAGATCCGTGAAGACCTCTAGTTGCAACTAGTTTCTAGTTTCAATATACCCTTACCCTAGCCCTATCCCCTAACCATGCCCTAACCCAAAACCCTTTCCCAGTCAAAGCAGACTGCATCTGAACTCCTGTAGCTTAAGCTTAAATATTTGAAAATCTCACAGTTACATTAAGTGAGCACTCCACAGTTTAATTTGTGTATTGTTACAGGTTTGGGTTATTGTGTTTGCAAGATCTCTCAAACTTCCAAAGTCACCTTCCCTACTTAAGTTTGCTAGCATGCACACACGCATGAGCGAACACACACACACACACACACACACCACACACACACACACACACACACACACACACACACACACACACACACACACACACACACACACACACACACACACACCTGTTTGTAATCGACTTTGATTAGGGAATAATGTTTTGCACCTGTGCCACTCGGTGACTCTCCGCACCTCAGCCAATAGGGGACAGGGGCTGTAAAAGTCAATTAGACATGAAAGAGGGTTAGAATTGATAGCTGAGGCCTATAGTGGGAGGAGAGAAACAATGTGTGTTGAGAAAAATATCCAGGTAAAGTAAAGGTGGTCCGTGGACCTGGTCCATTTGGTTTTAAATGTAATTCCATTTTATTGTTATTATTTTGGTCTAGAGGTACCGGTATACTGTATCATACATAGAAAGTATTACTCACTATTAGAGCCTCATCTCATCTACTCCCACTGAGACTAACACCAATAATGTTCTAACACTCATAGGCACATGTACGCACACGCACACACCTCACAAATCCATCACATCTGAGTAGATGGACACGTATAATGATCAGACCATGCTGAGTTCTGGCAGTGTGTCACATGTCTCCTCCTTTCTACCTCTCTCCTCTACTCCTTACTCACTATCTGCCCAGCAGGACAGGTTCAGGTTGAGGGCAACGAGAGAGAGAGAGAGAGAGAGAGAGAGAGAGAGAGAGAGAGAGAGAGAGAGAGAGAGAGAGAGAGAGAGAGAGGGAGAGACAAGGAGAGAGGGAGAGAGAGAGAGAGAGAGAGGGAGAGGAGAGGGAGAGGGAGAGAGAGAGCGAGAGAGAGAGAGAGAGGATAGGTACGGTATACTGTATGAGCTGCAGCAGCAGTCTTCTAATGAGGTGCCTAGCTTCCACTGTAAACCACAACTGATAGTGATTATGTGTGTGTGGGTGGGTTTGTGCATGCGTGTGCATACACACATATGCGCGTAAACCAAAAGGCTGCCATGTTAAAGGGGAAATAGCATGAAAACTTTTTCAACTTTTTCTTTTTTGTGTGTGTTTTCTATCCCAACAAATAACCTTTTTAAGTTTCAGCAATCAGTCTTTCATATCGTACAGTATAAGACCTTTATTGGAAATTGCTCTCGGGAACAGTTTGATTTTGGCCTCATGATAATGTCATCAGTGTACCCTGCTTTGTATAATTCGTCCTCCATCAGTTCCAAATTTACATTTCCACTTAGTTTACAATGTCCACCATTGTTGATTTTCCAAGTTGACATAGAATTATGTATGTATTAAGTATTAAGAATGCCTGTTATTTGTGCGTTAAGTGGTCAGATGGGTGGACCACAACAAACACTTGAGATATTTTAGTGGGCCTTGATCCAGAAAAATGTGGAAATCCAACGGATTATGAAAAGATCAGGAAGTGAAAGGAAGTGGAACATAAGATGGAAACAGGGGAAACCGATGTAAAAACATGTTAAAGCAGTGCTGAGTGACTGAGGAAGAATATGTCGGAAATTAGGGTCTTTTAAGGTAACGTAAGGTCGTGAGTCAAACGATATAAGAGGGTTTGACGTTTTTACATTCATGGCATTTCATTTTCTTATCAAACCGTGACAGGTAATAGCCTAATAATAGTAGAACAACGCTTAAGGCTTAAGCCATCCATTCCACTCGACTTGAGGCATGTCTGATATAACCTGCCAGAAGTGGTGAACACATTACTTCCCAGATAAGATAAGTCAAGCTGCTCTGTGTGTGTTTGTTAAATAGAAATATGCTCAGCTCCCGTTTGCATAAGTTCTGGTCTTGCAGAGAAGAAGAGGCAGGGAGGTGGAAAGATGGATGTCATTCTAAACTACTGTATAAATGATTCAAATGCAAATCCTGGTCTTCCAACTTGGACCCCCAAAAGAGGACTGCTCCTATAGCTGTGGCCCCTTTGCAGTCACCATTCCATCGTATTCATTTGTCATTCACATTCACAGTGTGTAACACGAAACCATACAGTCAATAATGCAGCATTGGTCGCATCCGGGTCGGTCACTGACCAGCAGCTGAGACTAAGCCAAATTGGCCATTACTTAGCTTCTCTCAATCGAAAGTGTAATTCCATTGGCTCTTCATTATGTCTGCTTTGACTGCAATGCTCTCTCTGTCTCCTTTCCCAAGGTTGTCCAGATCAGAGCCACACACACACACACACACACACACACACACACACGCACACGCACACTCAGACAGACGTACAGAGACATGGTGCGATTATTAGATAGTTTTATTGGGATTGGTTTTAGAGGGGGGATTTGACTTATTTCTGTCATGAGAGTTGGCAACACCATTCATAGCTATAGTGTCTGTTCTAGTGTATGTTCTCGCCTCTATAGAACACACATTAACAAACATATGCCTGCTGCCTTGGAAACCAGTCATGTTACCATTAATTATTGGTCTCCCACTTCATTACATCTATTGTTATCAACGGAGGCTGCAGAATATTGTCCCCACTCACTCTCTATTTACTTAAAGCGCTTGTGGGTCTATAATGAGGCTTAACACTGCATAGAAATAAAGTGAAAGAAATCCTGATGCAACATCCCCATGCATCAACTTACCTCCAACTAACTGTACTGTGAATTCATTTTGTCTAACTATACAGACCATATACAATCTCTGCCAGTCTCACACTGAATTTATAAATACATTTAACAGACCATACCGTAAATAGGTGGCAAACCACAAGATGAAACACCCATGATGTTTTCACATACAATAAAATGAATGAAAGTACTAAATTGCTGAGTGGAGGAGGGGCAGAAGAAGGCTCTCACATGGGGGGGGGGGGTTAGGTGCGTTAGGTCATTTACACTGGGCTGTCTCCTATGTTAAAGGCAGACATTAAAATCATTACCGCCGTGTTAAGGCTAAGCTTTCCTCCACCAGGGCCAACTGGCTTGTGTTTTACGACCCTTTTATTTAGTAATCCAACCAGTGTTACCGCTGGGACCGCAGACCCCCCCCCCCCACCCCTCTCCATCTCTCATCATCTCCCCCTCTCTCTTATCAAAGAAGACCATTGTGAGCTTATTATTCCAACTAAAAACTACTGATATCAAACCTGGCACAAACGCAAAGTACACATAGGTCTGTTTTACAGTGCACTCATGTGGGAGGTGATTTACTGACAACTGCATTACATATGCAGAGAGAGAGAGAGACAGACATTTATTTGGAAAAGCGCACACACAGATATGTGCGCGCGCGCACACACACACACACACACACACACACACGCACACACGCACACAAACATGCAGATACCTTGACTTTGTTTTAACAGCCCTGTTAAGATTATAAATAAGACGTGATGAATTTAAAGGCCTTCATGTCTCTGTGTGTGTCTGCATGTGTGAGAGAGAGATGTCGGTCATCTGGTATCTCCGTGCTCTTGCATTCCAACGTGTGTGTGTGTGTGTGTGTGGGGGGGGGGTCAGTGTCATGTCAGGCCTGAAAAATTCATCTCAGCTCATCACACATTCAGGTTTTAGAGGTCGACAGTCAAACACTACAAGCCTTTGCAAAGGCTTCTGGTGTTTATTACTGTGCACTTACAATACGCTATATAGTGTATAGTATTGTTACTGCCAGGCAGAAACCTTCCCCAACACCGTTCCTCTTTTATTATTGTTTTAAAACTTGTTAAATGAGAGAAAATTGCCGATCTAGAAGCGCACAAAGCATTTCAGGGCATTCATTCACCAAAACAATACAACTTAAAGGTAATAGAGGCAACTTTTTAGCCAAAAATCATAATATATATCATGATATATAGCTATATTTTCCCTTTTCCCCTCTATGTTGCGTCTACTTTGATGCTGCAGCTGTTTCCCTGCAGACAGACAGACCATCTTGCAGACGGTCCAGAACTTTGTTGTTGTCAACAAATCATGGAAAAAAAACATTTGTCATGCAGGGAAGGCGGGGCTAATTTGTGAGATGGGGTTGGGTGTGTGTGTGTGTGTGTGTGTGTGTGTGTGTGTGTGTGTGTGTGTGTGTGTGTGTGTGTGTGTGTGTGTGTGTGTGTGTGTGTGTGTGTGTGTGTGTGTGTGCGTGCGTGCGTGGATTGCATGTTTATCCAACGCTCCGCAGTGGCATGCTCTGCACTGAAAACGATCGTTGCTGCAAGCATAAACAATGTGAAAAAGAGATGAGAGGGAGGGAATATAGGGATCAAACGCCAGAAAGGGAAAACAGAGAGAGCAACAAGAACTCCAAAGCAAAGTGGAGAAATCAACAAAGAGAGAGAGAGTTACTCTCTATCTCTCACTCACTCTCTCTCTCTCTCTTAGTCAGTCGGGTGTACCCATATACTGTACGTGTCCATTTGGAACCATTTTTGAGTTAAATGAACACTGGGTATTTCTCCGCGTAGCATAGATTTCCCAGGGCATTCCATGCGTACCTGTCTGCTACCGTGCACCTCGGCCCACTTTATTGCTACTTACATGTGGTATGCTTTTGATAGAGGGAGGCATGCATGCAAGGCCGCCGTACAAAAACCTCAGACCTAGCGGAGGATGTGGGGAAGGGAGGGGAAGGGGGGATGAGCTCTTTCCCCACTCACTCACTCACTCAGTCACCCACTCCCCTCCCTCTCCCTCTCTCTCTCAGCCTTGTTGGCATCTCTTTCAAGTCAATCATGGAAGGATAGCGCCGGCCTCCTCGCTCCATTTGGCAGCATTGCTTTGAGTATGATGAGATGTGGATAGTTGGCGTTGATGTAATGGTTTCTTTCTCTCCGCTGCGCTTGTGTGTGTGTGTGTGTGTGTGTGTGTGTGTGTGTGTGTGTGTGTGTGTGTGTGTGTGTGTGTGTGTCGTCTCGGCATTGAGACGGCTTGATGAGGGCGGTTCGGTTTCGCGTCTTCCTGATTTGTCTCGTCGTGGCCTGACAGAGGTCTATAGCGTGGTCCGTTGGCTACCGTACGCCTTGTTGGCGGTTATTTTTACTGTCACTGTTAAACGGGGAATATTCCATATAGGCACTGGTCCTGGACCCGTGCCCACGTGCTGATGCATGTACAAAAGACACACACTCTCACTCACGCACACATGCACACATGCACACACACACACACACACACACACACACACACACACACACACACACACACACACACACACACACACACACACACACACACACACACACACACACATACACAGTTACAAAAACACACAAACATTGATTTAGACTCATGTTCCATTCTGCAATCCTCATCTTCTATTGTTCTTCTTAACTGCTCTCCTGCGATCACATACATAAGCACACACACATGCGCGCGCGCGCACACACACACACACACACACACACACACACACACACACACACACACACACACACACACACACACACACACAGACAACTTGGTTGGCCTAGAACTAATTTTCTCTGCAGTGATTCCCTAGGGGTGTGTGTATAAGCTGGATTTTCCCCTGGCTCTGACACACAGTACCGCTGGCCCAGTTCATCTGCAGCTTGTCATATTCATGTCACTTTGCCAGACGTGTAGCTGCTTAACATGCCTACAACTTGACTTGCTGCTCCAATAGATTCATCACTACAAGAACCTCCTTTATGTAAATGACAGTGTGCATGTGCTCGCATGAGGTTTTATGTCTTTGTTATTGTAGCCACTTTAGAATTTCAAGTGCGTGTGTGTGTGTGTGTGTGTGTGTGTGTGTGTGTGTGTGTGTGTGTGTGTGTGTGTGTGTGTGTGAGTGTGTGAGAGAGGGGGGATTTACAGTTTGTTCATTCTCCATTCAATTAGCTCCCTAATAGGTGGAGATGGGTTTTATTCTCTGAAACAGTAGTTATTGCACAGAATCGCTGTGCTGAGTGTTTAGAACCTGGACTACATTTGGCAAAGATCTGATGCTGCAATCTGACAAAGACAGTGCACAGTCAACGTGTGGGTGTGCGCGTATGTGCGTGCATGTGTGTGCGTGCACAAGCATTTTGCATGATTGGTATTCTATCTGAGTGTATAGTCTGTGTACCCTATAAAAATCCAAAGTCTCGGTTTAAAACCTTTAACAGGTCCATTTAGAAATTAGCACACCAGAATTTTACTGTGCGCTGAGCAGTGCTGCATGCCTCTCTGTCTATAGCGATGTGGATGGATGTGCCCGGCTGAACCACGGTCAAGGCCGACCCCCCATCCCTCTGCTGGCCCTCCCCTACCCCCCAGGCCTGTCTTGGCACGGCGCTGCAGGCCAATCGAGTCTGGCCAGGGAGCTGGTACGGAGGGGAGCTGAACCTTGGGGCCACAGATATACGAGCCCCTAACTGCGTTTTCATTAAGCCTAGCTGTCATTATGAAAAAGCCCTTTCTTTACCTTGTTTCTCCTCTCTAAGCCCCCAACCCCCCCTTCACCCGCATTCTCCACCAGTCTCTCTCTCTTTCTCTCTCTCTAATAGTGTTTTCGTTCAAGGACGGACCGGCCGTTATAGGTGCTTGCTTTACGGTGGCGAGGAGCCGGAGCTGAGATAAACGAGCCCAGTTTTTTCTGTGTGTCTGTGTGTGTGTGTGTCAGAGAGAGCGCGAGAGAGAAGAAGAATTTGCGCTTGCGGTCCTGCAAATGTTTAATTTATATATGACGGTTTGTGTCTCCCATTGTACATGCATCTGCCAGTTTGTGGTCATATAAATCTGTGTGTGTGTGTGTGTGTGTGTGTGTGTGTGTGTGTGTGTGTGTGTGTGTGTGTGTGTGTGTTGTGCAGTTCAGTGGGTGTTGGTGCGGGGGGAGTCTTGGCATGCAGGGAGGTGGATGAGCAGGGAGAGAGAGGGAGGGTGCAGGTGATGACCCGGCGCTGTGGAGACTTAGCCGAGTGCGCGAGGCCAAATCACTCTTTTGACAAATGGAGCGGTGTGTATTTCACTTTATTAGACAGCCACCCTCCTCTCTCCACCACAACGGAGCCAGACAAACAGACAGAGCGCATATTGTGTGTGGATGCCGCAGTAGAACCTTGGCTTTGTGCGCTTTGTGCACCATTCAAATCCTGCACATCGATTTAGAGAGGGTACAAATGGAACGAAAAAGGGACCCGTTAGGACCCAAAGTCTGAACAAGCGATGCCAGCGATGAGTGTCCTCCAGTCCAGCTCCGTCTAATGTCTCCTCTTTTACAATATGGGTTCTGACAGTCTTCTTCTCAAATATCCAATTCCTAAATCGTAACGTAAGCAGTACTCTGCATGTTGTTGCAAAATTCCTGTGATTTATTCATTTGTCTAATTAGAAGTAATGACATTTGATGAAACGCACACATACACACGGCCGCCAAATGTGCATACAAACTTGGATTACTGCTTTTTACATGTACACACACATACTACGCGCACTGCGCACACACACTCATGGGGAAACCACGGCAGTAAAACCCGCCACGTCTCTGAGTGCCCCCCCGCCTCAATTTCCCCAACACACATGCACAACAGACAACGCTCTTGACATGTATGACATGGCACGGCCGTATAGCATTTTTATTTTTCTGCTGTCCCAAACAAAGCCCATTACTCACGCACCCAAACCTCCCTCCCATCGTAAAAGCATACGGGGGTTTGGAGGCAGAAATGAAAGCAGAGTCACTGCTTTATGGCAGCGTGTGAGCAGTAAATCGACCAGGTCGTCAAAATGAGGAGAGGAGGACTTTCCCCCCGAATTCTGGGGTCTGCACTACCAGACAAAAAAAAGACCACCGCATTCCTCAGAAACCATGAGGGGACCCTCGTTTCTACAGGGGTCAGATCACCCACACACGCGCGTGTGGTCTGTGGATTGTTGATGTTTCATAAATCCACTGCTGGTGAAAGTGTGTTATCCTCGTATGATGTGCAGCAGTACAGTACATAACTGTGCACATAAAGTAGTACATCATCGTCACCATGCCAGGTTGAAATATCCTGTCTTCCTAAACTGAGACTTTTCAGCGGAATGTGGGCAAAAGCTGCGGCACTGTGTGAGCTTGTAGACCGGCTGTTGTCAATAGTCTAGTCCAGTGGTTTTCAACCAGTGGCCCGGGGACCACCAGTGGGCCCTGAGAGGATTCCAGATGGTCTCCAGCTAAATTATATATCAGTTGGTAATCAAATGGACCCATTTGGTTGCATTTATGCTCTCAGGAGTTAAATTATATTTAAACATCTAAATTACTTAATTCTCAAGAATGTACACATTTAGAAAATTAAATATTAGAATTGTAATTTTGACCAACGTTATGCCAGTTTATCTCTCCTAAATTGTGGACACAAACTCAAAAATCCTTAGTTTTGGGTATGAGAGACTAAACTCAACATCGAATGGTGGTCCGTGGCTGAAATGCAGAATAAATAGTTGACCTGGCATGAAAAAAGTTTTAAAACCACTGGTCTAGTCTGACCCTCTTGAATGATGATGATGTAGGGATTTAAATTTGAAGTTGCAAAGGGCATGCCTGACAAATAACTCCATATATGGGCTTGAAAGGAAGAGGATGTAATAACTGGGTGCGGTATGCATTTCCAACTTGCATCGTTCCATGTAGGCCAGCTGGCAGGCACCGCCATAGTGGGTAAAAATGGACAAAGACTGACCCAAGCTGATATATAGAAATATGATCTCCTTGTGAGGATAGAAAAATGGTAGATTTCTGGACACATGCGCACACATTCGCTGACTCAAAGTGATTCTGTGACAACTTACTGTATAGCTATAACTGTACACATAGTCAGCAAACTGTAATTCTAACCCCTTTTTATCATTTTTGCCTTCCTAGTGCAGACAAAGAAACAAGGTAGTGTCCATAGACACACACTCTACACACAACATTGGAAGACACACGTTCACACTTTGTGTGAAGCAGTCATCTTCCCTCCGTCGTTATCTCCAGCCCGGTCCACTCATTAGCTGTGCTATAGGTGACCGTAAGTGCTGAGAGCACGTTTTGTGGAGGAACAGTGTGAATGTATTCACAGGACTTGAATGGCTCACGTATGAATTATGCATGAGCTCTCAATGCGGCGCACCAGAAGCCACAGATTTAAATCGCCACACCGTTCACTTGGACTGACGTGACTGTTTATCCCGCTGGCCACTGGCTCTCAAAGTGGCTTCTGGGGGTTTGAGTGGGTCCCCGCGTGTGTTCATTTATCATTGCAATCATTTTCTATGGCCACAAGACCGACTCTTCAAGAGAGGAGGAAACACAGAATATATATATTTTTAACCCATAATTAGCTTAATAGGACAAGCAGACTCTTCACATACCAAAGATTGTGTGAAATAAAGGTCAGAGTTGAAATCGACATTTATGAAATAGCTGCTTGTACTGTACATGTAGCTAGGTGTAATGTTAAAGTCCACAGATGAAAACCTTTCAGCCTGTTTTCTTAACTCGCTGTTTTCTGCAACTTTATACGTCATATGATAGGTGATAGGTGGAGGAACATTTTCGATGCCTCCTGCCCCATCAGGGGTGAAGAGCATAAGCCAATACACTAACAACCAATACCGGTATGTCAATTTGAATCTCAGTGTCGGTTCTTGGAGGTGGCAATATATGTGAGACTATTTTTTGTGCCCCCCTGGGGTGGGCGGTAGCCTGGGTGCACTTTCAGATCAAAATGAATATGATACGTTGTAGATCTATAAAGACTCACATCATCACCTTTACTGTACTATTCCCAACAATTTCATCAACATTTGCGAGGGTGGGCAACTTTGATGATGAGGCCCCTATATTTCACACTCACTCGAGAGGGCCACAACATATATAGCCTTTGGTCAAAAATGTTAATTTGCCTGTTTTGTTTCCAAATTCAGCAAAACAAATCATTAGTTTTGGGGTCTGTGGGGCTAAAACGTCCTCTAATGGTGGTCCATGACTCAAATGCTGAATAAACAGTGGGCCCTGGTATCAAAAAGGTTGAAAACCCCTGGCAAAGGGGATTCTCCCTGTCAGGTGGCCCCTTTACTGCTTGTGGCCCTATAGCGACTGCTTATATTGCTTATGCCTAAAACTGGCCCTGTTGAAGCTGTCAGGTTTGGTCACATATTTTATACTTCTATGCTCATATTGAGCTTTCCCTTCCACTATTTTTTTAAACATTTGAATCATCAATAAATTTGGGGGTTGCAGGGGCAGATGTAACATGTCCCATTTGGGGGGGCAAGAGAACATGTTGGAGGGGCAAGAGAAAATGGTATGGGTGCGGCTTCATTGATGAAGTCACACCCATACCATTTTCAGTTACAGGACTTTTATTACGCAATTGCCCCCATGCCCATGACTAGATCCGCCCCTGTTGTTGAGCTGAAAATGTTAGAGAACCGCCATAAGCAGCCCTCCCTGCCCCCTGCTGTCTTTCTGTCTCTATGGAGGACACGACCAGGCTTTAAAACACAACGCTGGGGTAATGTTTACCAATGCAACAGAGCTGCAAAACACACAACACTGTCACTGCCTTTCGCTTTGATCAATATATTCATGTGCCGCTGTGCACCACAGATGAGTAAATAAAGACTTTTGCCTGAAAGAAAATGGAGCGCTAATCCATCACTGGAATTTAATGAATTTGTTTCTCATTTTAGGAAACTGAGCGAAGCAGTAATAAATGTGGTACAGAAGGAAGGGATGAAGGGATTCATTTTACACCATGAGAGGAATCTAATCATATTGGGTTCTGGTGAGCTCCAATTATTCTTAAAAAAACAATAGTGGTTATGGTGAATTAATGGTTGAATTACACAAAAGTTCACATTTCAAAGAGGAAATATTACTTACATAAAATTATAGACACAATTATAACATAGTTTTCATGCATTTCATGTCATGCATATTGTAGACTGTATTTATTGTGGTAAATAAATAGTTGGAAAACCTGTAAAGAATTACGTTTATTGATAAAAATAGGTTAACCTTTAATCGGCCAATGATTTAAATCTTTGTATATTAATTGATATAAAACAATAGTTATACCCACCTCCATTACTGACAATTGTCGGCAAATATAATTGGGACACAATGCTTTATGGCGGCATCCATGTCACTCGGAGGTAAACAGAGAAACGAAACCAAACTGTGCGCTGCTATAATATGCCCCTTTTCAGTCTGAAAAAATGTGGCAAATTAACGATTAAGAAATTGTGTATGACTTGATGATGATACTGATACTTGCCCAAAATTATTGAGAAAAATATCCTTTACCTTCTTTTTTAAACAACTTTGCCTTCTTTTTTAAACAACATTACTATTTGATTTCTAAAATTTCTATACTTCACATTTAATGACTTGCCCAAAAATAGGAAGGCCATGCAGGTTCAAAGTGATTGTGTCTGTGGGTTTTATAAACATTTAACCAATGAATGGTTTTAACCAGAGCTCTTGATTAAATAATAAGTCTGGTACAATTGAATCCATGTTGTAAGATTACTTCCCTTTCCTGAAAGGTTCCAGCTCTGGACAAGGTCTCTCCCTGACAGCGACAGAAGACAGGAATAGAGTGTAACGTTTTCAGATCAGCTTGGCATTATTCTCTGTACACTCAATCAATGGAAAGTTCCTTTCCCCTCCACTCCCATTAGCTTGTTGTCCCCGAAGAGACCGGCTCTGCGTTCTCTTTAAGTATCATTTGTTCGCAACACACAATGGCACATTGTAGGAGCTGACTGACACACCTGTTGTACAGGTCGCCAAGGTCGCGACCTCAGGGAGAGGGCAGGAGGAAGTGCAGTAAGAGGCAGGGTGAAAGCCTCCCTCCAGGCTCCTGTGTCGTCTCGTGTTTTCTGTGTGTTGTGAGACTTTCACCTTGAAGGGTCATTCCTCATAATGCTGCCTAGATTGACTTTCTGGACTGGGATGCGTTTTCCAGTGTTAATTCAACTCTCAGAGTTAAACACACAAGCTCCACTGTCCCTTTTGCATGAGTATGTCATTATGGATATAATAAGAAATTGTCTTACCGGCTTAATTCATACTCTTATTGTAAAATGATCAGATCTGCAAGCTCACAATGAGTTACATAGCGGCACGTTGTGTGCTGGCACACTGTCAGGATTAGTTAAACCAGCACTATTGCATTCAAGGCTTTCTGTGTGAAGACTTATGTACTGTAGGCCTCTTTCAGTGCACAGGCACACACATGCATGAGGATATATGAGTACACTCACACACAGCCCTCCACGTCCACACGTTTGAGCATTTTCACAGGGGCTAGTACCATAATCCACCTGGCTTTGGGTCTCAGCTTCCCAAATGGCGACACGAGAGATGGCCATAAGACACACACACACACACACACACACACACACACACACACACACACACACACACACACACACACACACACACACACACACACCGGGCGCTACTCAGGGGGGCTTTATTCGGTCGAGCCGCTGGCGCAGCCGGCATTACATGAAAGGTCACAACACTGAGTTTCCATTTTAGCCGTCCTTTTGCTGCCGGTAGCACGCTGTGCGCCAAATAAATTGGGGGATTGTCTGTCAACCCGCCTGTTTGATTTCCTTGGATGGTTGAGAGTGTTTTGCTTGGAGGTTTGGAACGCCCCACAGCATCCCCCACACCCCCAGAACCCACCCCCAGCCCTTTGAAACCTCATTTTAACACCTAGTGCAAGGAAACTGTCTGTCATTACCTACAGCAGGTTAGCGCTCAAGTGTGATCCTGTAAATGGGTCTGAGAGTAGCTCTAGGTGAAATGTGGCCTTATGGCTTATGAGCCATAAGAAACGTGTGTGCAAGTGAGGATATGTGTGATTGCACACGTGTTTCGGTGTGAATTCAAGCAGTATAATGTTGTGTGTGTGTGTGTGTGTGTGTGTGTGTGTGTGTGTGTGTGTGTGTGTGTGTGTGTGTGTGTGTGTGTGTGCGTGTGTGTGTGTGTGTGTGTGTGTGTGCGTGTGTGTGTGTTCTGATAGTCTTTGCATTTAGTGATTTCAGACAGATGGTGTTGGTAGAGTGGCCTTTCTTCAAGAACCATTTCAACCATTACATTCATGTTCATGTTAGTCTTTGTAGTTTTGTTCCACACGCAAATGCTATCATAGGCTAAAATGGATAGACAACATTGGACTTCGGACGCACACAGGGCAGTGTTGTTTTTTAATATTTTATTTAATTGTTCTTACACTATTCTTTAATGTTTTGATATTGAGTTTAAATGATGTACAGGTGTGTTTGTGCTCGCGGCATGTGTGCATGCGGTGCGTGCACGTTCATACATGCGTGTGTGCAGTGACAACATACCATGTTGTCTATTGGGGTCTATTTTTAAAATGAACTGAATTCCACACACCGTTCTCCCCCCATTTCTTGCCCATTTTTTCTCCTCTCAATCTTTGTCCCTGTGGACGTGTTAATCACTGTCACACAGACCCTGGCTACTCCTTTATTTAGACTGCAGAGCGAGGGGGGGGGGTGTAGTTGAACAGGGAGGGAGAGTGAGACAGAGGGAGGAAACAGAGAGATGTTCTGATGTTCTGGGCTCTAGCAGTGCCAATGCCAACCATTCCAGCACAATCCCGTCAGAGTCAGATACTGTAGTACAGGTTATCCAATGCATTACCACCACCCCAGGGGCTATACTATCAGTACTGAGAACAGGGGTTTTCAACAGGTGGCTGGGGACCAAGGGACCCTTGCGGGTCCATTTGGTTTCGTGTTTACACTCTTAAGAGGTAAAGTATTCACCATCTGTATTAGTCCGACAAGATTAGTCCAGTAATAATGTAATTTGACCTAGAACTAATTGCAAAAAAATCAAACTCAGCTGATTTTCTATCTTCAATATATCCTGAATAACAGATAAAAAAGTTGCCTGGAATTGTCTGAGGGGAAAGCTTTGAAAATGGCATTTACAGTATGACCATATTGAAGACAAATATTTTCTCAATTTCATTGTGTTTTAAGTAGCAAGTGACGTATCAAACTAGACAGTTTTCATGGTGCTGAATCCATTCTTAGCATTAGTTTTGCACAAAATCACTCATTGGGTGAAATATCGCCATAGCAATTGCCCAAATGTGCTGACCTCATCATATTTGTCAACACGCTTATGGCTGTTTCCAACCCAAGTAAGATTTTTTGGGCAAAATTAATGCTTGGAATGGATTCAGCATCATGAAAACTCTGTAGTTTTATATGTCACTTGCTACTTAAAGCACAATGAAATTTAGAAAATATTTGCCTTAAATGGGATGTCAATGGTGGACATACTGTAAAGGCCATTTTCAAACCTTTCCCCTCAGACAATTCCAGGCAACTTTTTATCTGTTATTCAGGATATATTGAAGACACAAAATCAGCTGATTTTGCTTTTTTGCAATTAGTTCCAGGTTCACCCCTTCTATTCCATATAATGCCTGTACTACAGTATCTGTATGTTTGCCTGTTTTGTTTTCTCCAAAATCCAGCCTGGAATTGTGGATAGCAATAACACAGCCTGACACACAGCCTCCCTTTCATAAATAAATTGGACCCTAAAACCCTTCTCATCCAATTTATAGATCTGCAATAGACTGATCTATAACGTATGGGCCACTGGGCCGCCACCAGCAAAAGGGCCCCCTACACCGGAGGATTTTCCCTCTGACACGGCGCATAGTGTCACACGCATGTCAATTATGACACACAGGCGTGCGATATTCACCTCATTTCAGCAGGATTTACAGCAAGGGATTGCTTGAAAATAATTAACAGCCACAATAACTAAGTAAAATAAATGGAAATATTTGCATCAGTAATGTACCATATCATGTTGGTTTAGGACTTTCGGGGTTGTTTTATTGACACAAAATGAATAAGCCCCTCGTAAATAACAGTGAAAAGAACTGTGTGTTCCTGTGGGGAGGGGCCCCTGGGCCGGGGACCAACGTGCATGTTGGATAATCTTCCCCTGCATTTTGCGATAAGTTGATCTTTTGCATATACTGAAAAATGGACATTTGGGAGCCGGTTTCTGTGCACATGGAGAGAGGAAAAACAAACACCCAGCGTTACACTGGTGACTGACTTGAAATAGACAGACTGAGAACAATTAGCTTTGTATGAAAGCTTCCTAAAGAGTGATTTATACACTTTGTCGTACCAGACTACATGAATGAGGCATCAGTGTGGGAGTCTGAGAGATATGCGTGTGTGTGTGTGTCTCTTTCTGTGTGTGTGTCTCTCTCTCTGTGTGTGTGTGTGTGTGTGTGTGTGTGTGTGTGTGTGTGTGTGTGTGTGTGTGTGTGTGCGTGCGTGTGCGTGTGCGTGTGCGTGCGTGTGCGCGTGCGCGTGCGTGTGTGTGCTCTCTCTGACGGCCATCAGACAGACGGGATGGATGTTCTCCAGAGTGGCTCTATGCTGTTTTTGTCTTCTGTTAATTAGCTGCATCCTCTCGTTAATCTCTCGTCTGTAATGAAGGATCACACACAGATGGGGTAGTCAGACTGACAGGGAGATCATAGGCAATAAAACGCTTAATTTGTATGTTTTCTTCTCCTGCCCTTGCATGCACTTAAGCTCTCTGGGATTTCGCAAACAAACACCCACACACGCATTCTAGCACGCATTAGAGTGTAAATCAACCACCAAAAGAGGAGATGTAAGAATTTTACACCGCAGGTCCTCTCAAAGAGAGTTCAGGCATGTGGGTCAGCGTGTGTGTTTACTCCCAGGTGCTCTTAAGCTTAATAATAACCTATAATTCCATCTGAAAGCTAATGTCCTTGGGAACAGATGAAAAGCTGTTGCAAAGCCAGCAGGGTTTTTTTTGTAAGGTTTCGGTTTCTTGTTGTATACATCACTTGGCAGAGCCAGGAGTTGTTTTCAACCCTTGATACCTTTAACTTAAAAAGTACTGTTTTCAAAGCCAACAGCCCTGTCCCCTGGGAATGTTCAAAAAAGCTCTTTGCGCTTGGCCCAATCTCCCCAGGTCTTGTGTTCTAGCTCAGTTACTCAAAAGTTAAGTTAAGAGCCAAAAAGCATAGAATTCTCCACACCACTAGGAGAGGCTAGTACAGTTACACTGAGAGAGTTGTGTCTATTTACTTTTGCAGTGACTGTTGTCTTGAAGACTGGGTTACAGATGGCCTCAGGGTGTCAGGCTGCAAGGCAGCCTGTTAGATGTCCTGGTTGAGCTAGGAACCATGCTGTCACGTTCACCGCACGCTCAGCTCAGGTACTGTACTGTACGTGCCTCCAGCCTCCTACAAGATATTCTCTGATTACTCATCCATTGTCAGCTGCATCACAAGGCATGGCAACAAACCGATGATGAAGCACGTGGTGCGGAAGCTTCATAGCTGCAACTCCAGCTTCACAGCTGGAGTTGAAAAGGAACAGTCTGCTGGTGATTGTGGAGGGGAGGAGGATGAGGAGGAAGCAGAAAGCTATATCTTCTCCAGATGGCTTTCTGCTTCCTTCCATTCCCTCAACAAGGAGCTGGCCAGGATGAGGAACATGTCGCCCACTCACAGACTCATCCCCCACACAGGCTATTATGCACACACTACACTGACGATATTAGGATAGTTCACGATAACCATTGGTAGGCATAGAATTGTTTTTCTGACATATATGTATCTCAAGTTGATGATGGGACACGTTATAACAGTTTATTACACGTCTTGGTCGAATGCTTGATTCTGACTGGCCAATCGTCTAATTCAGCGGTGTGTTATTTCTGAATAACAGAACGTTGAAAGGCGCGGGGCACCTGCAGTGCTTGCATTTTACGCTGTACCCAACATGACAGCCGTGTGAACTAACTGTAATTTAACTAAACGAGTGTTTTTGAACATAATCGAAGCAAGTAATAGACGATGCAGTCACTTCCGTGACTCATTGCACACTGAAAGGAATACTTTCATTATCGTACACAAGAAAGTACTTTGTTTTTTTGTCACTTTTGGGTCAACGTATTGATTTGTGTTTTAATTAGCCTTGTAAAAAGCAGGATAATGTATGACTGAGTGGTCATTGTTAATAAATAATAACTACCCAGCCATTGATTATCTAATATGTAGTGTTCTGGTG
>CM076977.1:30952329-30984829 GCA_039105355.1 Benthosema pterotum
CGGCGTCCTCAATCTTTTCAGACAGGACAACTTTCTGATGCATGTTGTCATTGCCTCACACTTCCCACGTGTCATTTATGTGCTTTTCACAGTTATTTCTGTGAGCTGTCCGTCATCATCACTCCAAGGAGGTCAGGACTTTACCCTGGAAGCCTCATGATCGATACGCTCAGATTGAGACAGCTTGAGAAGGTCTTATGTGCATTTTTTTTACCCCCTCCGGTGACTTTCAACCAGTTATCTTCCTCCACTCTCTCCCTGTGTGTTTTCCTCCCCGCTGGTCTGGTAGCCTCACGCCTCTTGAAATCGTCCTTCACCGCAACGGCGTATCAAACGGCGACAATCAACTGGAGAATTTGGAAAGAAAACTCTTCTAGTCTCCTGTTGGCTGAAGCGAATGAGGATTAAAGCTGAAGCGTTTGGACCGTGGATTATGATATTGTGTGGGGTTGACTCGAGGACGCACTTCAGAGCGGCAACACAAAGAACAGTTAATTGCGGCGTGGCTCTGTGGGGGTGACGCACGCCCCTTTATGATTGGCACAGAGAAGGGAAAAGGGGGCTTTATCGCTGTCCCCAGATCAGGGAATTGACTTGTGTCACAGTGGGAGCCAATCAATCACAAGGGACAAAATGACAGTATGGTGTGGTGGGGGGGCTAAGCCAGCTTGAGGGGCCCTGCACTTCATCTGAAGGTTTTGTAATTAGATTGCCTGACAAAAGGTTGTGGGATGTGCGTGTGTGTGTGTGTGTGTGTGTGTGTGTGTGTGTGTGTGTGTGTGTGTGTGTGTGTGTGTGTGTGTGTGTGTGTGTGTGTGTGTGTGTGTGTGTGTGTGTGTGTGTGTGTGTGTGTGTGTGTTTGTGTGGGATGTGCGCGTGTGTGTGTGTGTGGGATGTGCGCGCGTGTGTGTGTGTGTGTGTGTGTGTGTGTGTGTGTGTGTGTGTGTGTGTGTGTGTGTGTGTGTGTGTGTGTGTGTGTGTGTGTGTGTGTGTGTGAGAGAGAGAGAGAGCGAGAGGGAGAGAGAAAAGAGCTGGTGTTGTCAGATCGTTCTCTGTTAACATGGCTTTAATTTCCTCCCTTTGTTTGACTAGAACCACCGGTGGGTTCGTGGCAATCGATTTCCCAACGACTCTAGAACAGGCCTTGAACGATTCCCAAAGCAAAAAATAAATAAAAAATGACCGCTTCTGTAAATAACTTATTCCCGAAAAAAAAGAGAGAAAGAAAAGAAATCCACCCAAACCCACATATAAAGCGACAGATGAATACGCTTGTGAAAATAAATACGATTATGTCGACCCTCATCAGTGCCAGACATATTTAACAACCATCCCAGCATTGGCACTTTGCTTTTCCGCCATCTGCGATGTAGCTTTGTGTGCCGATGAAAAAGAATAATGGACTTTAATACATGGGAGACGGTTTCCTTGGAAGCCTGTTCTTGAGTGCGCAGGACTAACAGGCCCACGCTCTCTGGACCGCGCTGGGCTGCGGTGGTGGCTGACCACCGAGGCAGCGGTCCAGTCGAAACATGGCCACTACCTGAACTTTCAACATGCACTTGATTGACTTCCATTCCTTTTATTCATGCTAAGCCCTGCAGACAGCCAACCTCTGATTTCCATCTGACCTCCACAGTTAAATTAACACTGTGTGGTATTTGACTGTAAATATACACTATTCTGCCTGTCTGGAATTATCACTCACTCAGAAAGTCTCTCCCCCTCCCTCCCCCGCTCTGGGTTCTTTCTATCCCAGTGTTTCCCAAACACTGTGGCACATTTTTGCACAGAAGAGTGTTTTTTTTTTGTAAACATTACTCCCCCCTACATTTTATTTTATTATAACAATATAATCTTAAATGAAAAAAAAAAAAAAAAAAAATATATATATATATATATATATATATATATATATATATATATATATATATATATATATATATATATATATATATATATATATATATATATATAGACTATGTTTTTTTTCCCAATGGAAATATCCCAAAAATGGGGTCGTCTTATATTCAGGGCTATACTATTTGACATTCAATGTTCTTTTTTCTGTAAATGGGTCTTGAAAAATGAGGGTCGTCTTAGAAACGAGTCGTCTTATATTCGGGACAATACGGTATATATATATATATATATATATATATATATATATATATATATATATATATATATATATATATATATATATATATATATATATATATATATATATATATATAGTAAATTTCAAGTTAAAGGACCTACAACATGAAATTGAACTCTTTTATTTATTTTGTGTTTTTGGTGTTCCCATATGTATTTTCTGTCCATACAAATAACAGCTCATCTGATTTTGTCCTCATTGTGATGTCATCAATGCACCCTACTTTGTATGATTCCTCCTCTTCAGTTTTTACTTCTTCAGTTTTCACTTCCAAATTTGCATTTTCACTGTTGTCTATTTTCCAAGCTGGCATGGAATGGAAACAAGCCTGGTTTGATTTAGCATCAGTATTATAATGGCTCAAATATTAAAGATGGAGTGCCATGATTTTTTTCTACCCTAAAACAGGTATTAATGTTATATGAAAAGCAAGATTTTTCCCAAAAAGTGTACAGTGTTTGTTAAACTGTCATTTTCATGATTCCACCCTATCAGTTCATTACGTATGCCTGGTTTGCCTGGTGGGTGGTGATCGGTGGAGATCCACCTGAACTAAAGCCACACCCACGGCTTTAGTTGCATGATAAAGGGGGAGGAGTTAGGGGAGGGGCTGAGCACATGATGTCACTATATTGAAGTTTTTTTCATTGGCACGTTTGACTGGAAAGGTTCAGCCCCCAGGAAGAGACCCTAAATACAAAGGGAAGACATCATTGAACATAAAAAACACACCAAGGGGTCTATTTACATACTGTCACCTCTTAAACATGTACAAAATTGGAAAAAATACAAAAATCACGGCACCCCCTCTTTAAATAATCTGCATATCAGTGCCACCTCAGGACATTGTGGCAGCTAAACTGCTTTCAAAGTCCAGAAAGAAATGACAAGACTGGTTGTATCAGAGTGGTGATTGAGGGTTGAGGCACACAGAAAAATGATCTTAAATATTAGAAACATTTATTATTGCTTTAAAAAAAGTTATACATGGGTTCCCATAAATTGTGAGTGATATCGTATTCTCACTAATTTGAGTTATATGGTGTGACATCCAATTTCTCTTCATGGGAACCACAGTTCTATCCTCTCCAATTTTCCCCTCAGTCTTCACAGTTCCCTTAACAAACGAAACCGCTTGAGTCCAGAAGAGAGCTGTATAACTTTGATGTACCTTTTTTTCCACCATAGTTTTGTGTGTGTGTCCCTCTCTGTGGTGTATCTTTGCTGTGGATCTGTTTATGCAGAAGGAGTGAATGCAAATCTCCCAAAAATCAAAACAAACAATGTTCTCAACAGAAAGGAATTCGATTGCACTCAGCGTCAGTTTAATGTTCTCCAGTCTTCCCCTCCAAGATGCACAGCAACACCCCCCCCCACACACACACTCACACACACACACCCTTGTGTAACTGTACCATACTTGTGAGGATGGCAACTTATGACTTTTTCTTCTTATTATTCTTCTTCTTATTTTTTTTCTTTTCTATTCTTTTTTTACAGCTGCCATTCCACCTGTGCTGTCCTGTATATGTTCTATACGTACGCACCAGTGTCACACACAATATCTTACAATTGAGACCTGCTATATGAACTATAGATTGATTATTTGGTATATGTGCTTCCAAGTGTATTTTACGCATAACTCCATAACCTCAACCCATATTGTAACCAGGATTGGTCTACTTCTAACCCTAACTTGAATCCCTTTCTCTTGTAAGTCTCATGTTTACGTCTATTTCTTTTACGTATATTTATTTATCATATTGTTACTTAATTGTGTCTTACTCAATTCTTAATTACTGGCAGTTGGCTCTCACAAGTATAGCATAGCACAAATATGCATACACACACATGCATGCACATTGCACATGCACACACACTCCCTTCACTGTGTGATGATAAGCAATCTAGCAATCTTCTCGGTTAATGTATGCATGTCTAGTGTGGGTGCTTTCTCAGGAAACGTGTAAAACACTATTTGGCTCAGAGCCACCTTAGCTCTGTTCTAAAAATGGCCCCTTTCACCCCCCAAGCCAACCCCCTCCTCCCTGGGCCCCTATCAAAGACTCAGGACAATCTGAGGTTTATTGCCGCTGGAAATGAGTGCAGGAAACAGATGTTGTTCTGATTAAACATACACGCACGCACGCACGCACGCACGCACACACACACACACACACACACACACACACACACACACACACACACACACACACACACACACACACACACACACACACACCGTGGACCAGCGCCTGCTGTCTACATTGGACATGTGCTACAGGCTGCCAACTGGCAAGGGTTTTCTGTGTGCATATATGTGTGTTAGTATGTTATTATGAGCATGTGTATATGTCACATAGAGGCCAAATTAAGCTAAGTAACCACTAGATGTGCTGTCCCTGTCCTTCTCCATTACTGAGACACATCAGTGCAGCAATCAATGCATAATAGCCATGTAATTAGCTCTCCTTTGAAGACACACTGCTGATGATAATTGATTGAAATGCTGATGCCTCCTCTTCACTAACCGCTGTGTGAGTGAGTACACGCATGTACTTAAACAACCAGAAGAGACCGATGATTCATATGGTTTCTACTTTAATAAGAATGCACTTCGGCACCCCATCATTTTCTTCATTTTAGGCTATCATTTTACAAACTAGATATAAAAGGCCATAAATAAATGACATAAGTTACATGTACCTAGAATTCCTCGACAAAAAACAAACAAAAAAACAAAAATAAAAACATGAACAAAAAAACAGACAAAAGATGGAAAAAGACAAAGCAAAATTGGAGAGAATGTTAGATCTACATGGCTAGATCATATGGCATCAGAAGGCATACAATGACCAACATTAACTGTTAGGTTGTTTTTTGTTTTTTTTTTTTCGTTTTTTTTCTTCATTATTTCATGAACTAAAGGGAAAAAAGTATTTTACAGTACATTCTGCTTTCCTTCTCTTTCCCAACATTTCTTGCATAATTCCACAACAGGTCCTTTTTTAACACAGATAACAACCCTAAAACAATGTACCACCAAAAAATAAAAATAAAAGGCCGGGATTAAGGACGGAGGTGTTTTTTTTGTATTGTGTGAATCTTCACATAGGAGTTCAAAAACATTCAGATAAGGATATTTTAATAATAAAAAATAAAAAAGCTAAGAGAAGAGTACAGTCCATTGGTTGAAAGCAGTCAAGCTGTGTGATGTTTACTAGAAGAAACAACAAATATTATCCATGATCAATCTCACGTTTCCCAGCTCACAATCTTCTGTAGGGTACATTGGTGCGTCCTTTTGAAATGCCCCTGTACATCCTAATGCAGAAAGACGGTTCCACCCAATGTGCCAACTTCTTTTTCCTTTAGCTCAGAGAATCCATCATCATTGAATGTCCCCGTGTCCGTCAGTCTGTAAAGGCGGGAGTGCTGTTGTCACACTGTCCGTGTGTCCTACTGCAACTCACAGCACGAGGCAAAGCAGGAAATGCGGTGCGCTCCAGAAAGCTGTTTTAAATGATGCTGTTGCCGAGTAGAGCTTGCACAAAGGAAGCAATACACCTCACATGGTTTCTGACGCCACAAAAGCAAACTATTTTTTTTTTCTTTTTTATCAAATGTCTCAAAAATAAAGTCCATAATCTCCATCTCCACAGTGGCATGAAAACAGACACAAATATTGATAGTACTTTCAAGATACTGTCAGTCATACTGTACAGACACACGCACACACACATACACACACACATGCACGCACACAGTCACCAACATGTCCATCACACTCAACATACATTAGCGGCCAAATCAAACGCTCATTACTGTACATGCAAACAAAATATAAAACGACACAAAATAAAACAAATTTCTCCAAAAAATACAAGTACATTATCCACTGGAGCAGGGCCTCTAGATTATATTACATTCTTTTAGTGTTTTCTTTTCTTTCTTTCTTTCTTTTTTTACGTTGTTAATTCATTCATAGTGTTCGCAGTAAGTCACTGGATGGGCTGCAGAGTGCGAATGGCCAGTTTGTCAGGGTAACGTGGCGCGGTGGTGGCAGACGCAGTGGTGGATTTCTCATTTGGAGGAGACTCCAAGGAGAGAGAGGGGAAAAACAGAGCCGAGAGTGGAGGAGGGGGTGGTGGTGGGGTTCTGGTCATGGGGAACGAGCGAGGGATCCTGTTTGTAATGGATGGCAGCAGCTGTGGGGAACGAAAAAGAGAGAGAGAGAGAAGAAATGAGAGAAAAGAAGAAAATAAAGTGAGGCCACACTCAGTCGCAACGGGTTTTCGAACATAAACAATTTCTGCCTGACGTCCAATCCCAACCGAGAGTATCACTCGACCTTAGAGGGGGAAAAATCTCCTCATCTGCAAAACAGCGTCAGTGTGCATAGATACATGACATCAGCATATCTGAATCCCCCCTCCCCTTCCCCCCGAAATCCAAAATCCCTTCCTTCCGTTCCAGGAAAGTCGCTGAGAACTGTGCAACTCTCGTTTTTTTGGGAGTGGGGGCGGCTGTGCATTGTCGGGCCTCGCTATAGGAGTCAGCGGCTGATTAATCCTTCTCATCAACATGCCAGCGGCATCAAGGCCTGTGACTGATCACAGAGCAGCGTCTATTGATCTGCTCTCTCTGCCTCAGGTGGCGCAACCCGCTTGTTAATTAACACACAGCTCTGGTGCCGAGAGGCCAGCGAGCTGCTGCTACTCAGCACAGAGAGAGAGAGAGAGTGTAAGAGCTCTTCTAATTAGTAATAGAGCTTATGGACACTTGGACGGTTATAATCACTGTGAGGGTCCTCCACTACAAATATAAGAGAGCATCTATATTGCATTTCCTCACAGTCTCAAAGGAGAAATTGGAGGGTGTCAGAGCTGCCAATCTCATCTTCACGTTCCTGTCATAAGCAGTGGTATGTCCTACGCTCATTCTGTCATGCAATATATAATTCAACAAACATTCTGCATGATATCTTACCATGGTGGCAGCTTGAATAACATCCAGCAGGAATCATCTTGCTTATCCGCATGCTGATGATGATGATGAGGATGATGCTTAGTTATTACTCCATCTTTTGATTGGATTTGTCCCAACCGATGGGCCCTCTCACCGCTGCTTTAAGGAAGCCAGTTCACAGTAGCCAACTGAAGCAAAAAGGCTGTCCCGTTAGAAGTGGTGAGGAACAGTCCGACCCACGCGGGGGTACAGGGGATCCAAATCCAGCTTGTTGGGGGTGGGAGAAGGGTGGTCTAGGGCATGGGAATGCACCTACAGGAAAATCAAAGACATTCTCGGCAGCGTCCTGAGGGCAACAATATACACAGGACCAAACAAGTACATAATGGAAGAAAAAAAAAGCAGGGCCTCTTCGACGTAAGTCCATTCCTACGCAGACCCCCCTCCTGCAACCGTCCCACCCCCCTCAACCTCGGTTCATGCAGGGGTCCTCAGATCCTCCGTTTTGTTCATCAGGTATCGGACAGGTCCAGCAGAGAGAAGATGTTCCCATACAACAATTCATGTACAATAAAACACAGTCACAGAGGACATAAAAAAAAGTCTGCTCTGCGGGTTTATTCCAGAAAACAAATGTTCCAGAAACGACACTCTGCCCAGGGAGCGAGGAGAGGTACCGCGCCCCTCCTCCTCCGTCGCAATCCTTTCCTTCCAGACCGGTCCAAGGCACTCCAGATTGGCCTCTCGGAAGCACTGTTCTGTCCATCCGTACGTCCGTCCATCAACTCAGAAACACTGCGGACAGAATATCCCGTTCTCCACAAAAAGGGCAAGGAAAAGATCTGATAAAAAAGTGCCATTTTCACCACTTTTTTTTCTTCTTCTTTTTTTCTTCTTCTAGATCCAATTTAAAGTGCATGGATGAGGTAAACTATTTCTTCATAGTTTATTTGTCTCTTATTGTTTATTTTTTGTACGTTTTTTATTTGTTTTTATATTTAATCTTTTGTGTTGTTGTTTTTTTCATATGAAAAGAAACTGTTTGTTTTTTGATTTTTTATATAATAATAATAATATTTTTTTTATAGCTATGCTAGCTCTGTCTCAGACGGGAACCATTCTGCCTTGCATTTGTTGCATCTGGGACAGCATTCCCTGGACGTTGGTCAGGATCTTGCTCTGGTGTGCGGCAGAAGAGATGCCGATGCGTGCCATGTCCCTGAAAGGTACAGCAGAGAGAGAGAGAGCCATTAGGACCAGGGTCAACAAAAACAAAACCTCGTTCCACACGGTGATGGCTTTCACAGCCTGCGTTGGACGCTTCCCCGACTGCTTCACCACTCCAGCAGCGAGTCCTCTCCACAACAACACTCACAGTCCTCGCTTTTATTTCGGTGCACGGCGTAGCCTAAAAGTATTTTTCTGTTTTAGTTATTCACTGCGGCGTGGATGAATTATGAATTATACGTCTTTAGCCACCAGCCATGGAGTATGTTGGATAGAAACACTACAGCGCTACGATAATATGACAGTTATAAGGGACATGAGAGTTATAACATATTATTTCATAATACATAAAACAAATGTGTGTGCGTGCATGCATGCGTGTACAGTATATGTTGTATATACACAGTATGTAATACATACACATATGTGTATATACAGTATACTGTATATAGTATACTGTATACTGTATATATTTACAGTATAGCAAAATGTATATAAATACACTCCCACCAAGAGTTGGGAGTAGAATACGCTGTATTTATTTATAAGACGTCAGCAAACTTTCCTACTCTTGCTTTCCACATTTTCCTTCCCAGCCCCCCTTTACCCATCCATCTTCCATAGTGATTATTTCCCCCACGCCCCAGCCCCCTCCCTCACACTCACTCCTGTGTCATCTGCACCACAGCCTCGGGGGTGGTGTATCCTCCGGCGGTGAAGTTGTCGCTGTATTTCTCCATGCCGATGGCCTGCAGCCAGTCCTCCACAGAGCCCACGGACGAGGACCCCTCTGGGCTCACCGGCTCCAGTAAGGTGGTGTTGGGCCTGGACGGAGAAAGATGCACAGAGAGTTAGGCCACATGAAATATGCATCTTTTTTTCCCTTCTTTTTATACCATTTTCAAGATGTATTACATTTACTATATATAGAACACATATACTGTAGGTTATAGTAGATTATCAATCAAATCATATATAACAATCACAGGCGGTTTGAGGGTATTTCGGCATAAAATAAGTAATCCTGATCCAATCCATGTACCAATACTGGCTAACAGGGACTAATTAAAACAGGGCCTGGGGTGACAACATGCCCCCAGGCCTTCTGGGAACTGGAGCCTTCTTGCTCTGATCCATCACACCATGATGACACAAAGTCCATGTGCCATCACAAAGAATTACCACGGCCATAAAATGGTCCATTTCTCTCACCATCACTCTACCATCTCTCTCTTTCTCTCTCTTTAATTTCTCTTTGGCTGTGAGCTCCCCCGTGATGGGATCAGCAGGTTTTGTCAAACCCCAGCCCTCCCTGGCGTCCCCTCCGTATTTGTCCTACTGGAATCCGTGCCAAGTCAAACAGCGGTTCCTTCCCTCGGTGTCACCGACACAGTTCGTTTGGTCTTATTTGAAGAGAAAACAGGATCCACACAGCACACACACTCCAGTGCACTCCGCCGCGCGCCACAGCAGCACGCTCTCTCTTGTTCAGATATCCGTTGGTACACACTGTGCCTCATGCGGACTGAATTACACTGTTTTTCCTTCACTTTTACTTTTTCCATGCACTCTCCTCTCCTCCTTTGTGCCTAGAGCTGGGACAGCACTGGCAGCCATTAAACATTTACACAGGGCCGGCTAGTCTGAGGTGAGGCACTGGCCATCTCGTCTCGCTCCAATAAGCCTCGCTTGATCTCTCTCCCTTTCTCTCTGAATCCCTCTATTTGCAATGGTTTTATTTCCATCTCTCTCTCTCTCTCTCTCTCTCTCTCTCCCCCTACCCAACTCACTCTCGTTCTGCCTCCATAATTTAAGATATCTACAAATTGGTTCCTGAGCACTAGTTGGTAGGTACGGTATGTACTTTTGACGTGTGCTGCTAAATGACACGGTGGAAGTTTCTAGCGGTGAGCTGTGCAGAGCTGGATGTCAAACTATAATAAGGGATCCCTGCGAGTGTATGGCACAGTGCTGTGCAGTGACCTCTTTCTGTGCACATCAGGCTCACACACCTGCATGCACACACATACGTTCAGATGTTGTGAGGACATCAACAATAATGGGGAAAATAAAAGAAAATAGGAATGTCCCAGCTGTGAAGCCAGAGATAAACACGGCTATATACAATACATAATTAAAAAATCAGTTTTACATGTGTGACTGCTATATTTGAACCCTTATCAGTTTTACATGTGTGAATGTGAATATGCTTGCACCTGTACGCTCACAAGTATAGTAATACAAGTAGTGCGCAGCTGTGTGCGCATGCCCACACACACACACACACACACACACACACACACACACACACACACACACACACACACACACACACACACACACACACACACACACACACACACACACACAGTCATGCAGTCACGCACACATACAACTTATTAAGTCCCCTTATCCTCACATACCTGTAAAAGCAACATTTATAGGATTCAGTCCGGCTAATTACTCCACATGGACCCTCTCACTCTCTGTATCCCATTAGGTGAATGTATGTGCCCATGTGTGTGTGTGTTGGTGGGGTGTGTGTGTGTGCGTGTCCGTGCACAGAGCACGGCTTGTTAAACTAAAACAGACTCCCGCTGGCCTGCATCGTAGTCTGTAAACACACACACACACACACACACACACACACACACACACACACACACACACACACACACACACACACACACACACACACACACACACAGGTCGTCCTTTTAACGTGTCTAGCTGCTGGGAAGTAATGGTGTCGGAGCCGCAAGGTCGTGTTTGTGTTCAACTGGTGCGTTTTGCGTCGTAATTCCTCCACTCTGTTGAGAGGAGCGCGTGCATTCCTCAGCGTACGATGCCATTAAGGCCGCTCACCGCAGGACCCCATTATGGAGCGCTGTTTGTGTTACAATAAACTGTACACCGCAAGAGGGTAGCACTTAATGGGGAATGTAAATACCAATGAGAGTAGGTATTTGGGGCGTGTACACACACACACACACACACACACACACACACACACACACACACACACACACACACACACACACACACACACTGTGTGTGTGCACATGTGTGCCTACCTATCTCTGTATGACGTGAGTTGGGGTTGTTTGTCTGCGTTGTGCATGAACAAGTGCATCCATATGCAGGAATGCTTTGTTCAAATTGAACTCCTGTTTATCACGCGAACCGTCTGGCTATGTGAGGCCATCCATCCACTCACATACACACGTCAGTGATCCTTACCGAACGGTGGTCTCTCCTCCGGTCCTCTTCAGGCTGTTGGGGTTGCGGATCAGCTTGTCCAGCATGTTGACGATCTGTCCGAACTTGGGCCGGTCGGCGCGCTCCCTCTGCCAGCAGTCCAGCATCAACTGGTGCAGAGCCACGGGGCAGTCCATGGGCGGGGGCAGCCGGTAGCCCTCGTCAATGGCCTTGATCACCTGGAGGCAGGGAGAGAGAGAGAGATTTTTACTAACCACTTAAACCCAGCCTAGTGGTTTTCAACCAGTGGTCCGTGAGGGGGTTCCAGGTGAGCCCCACCTACATGGTGGCGAGTTGGTAACCAAATGGACCCTCACTAGATATTTACGTTGTTGTTAAACGTCTGCGTTACTTAATTTACGAGAAGTCTACACAATTAGAGAATGTAGAAGAATACCAATATCAACATCATGGAAGTGTGAACAAAATTGTATGCATCAAAGTCTGAAATATTAGTCAAATGTTGGTCCATGGCTAAAATTCCACTCCAAATAATGGACCTTGTTATGAACAGGTTTGAAAATCACCACCACCATACTGTGTGAATGTGCTTAGAGCACTTTTATGTTTCACACACTAAATCATGCAAGAGTTGTCTAGACAGAACAGTCAAACAGACTCTCTCTGTCCATCTCTCCTAAGGTGTTGTTCAGTTGAGCTCAATAAGCGTGGATGGAGTTGCAAAAGAACTGTAGTGGTAGTGTTTGCTGCAGTTAGCAGCTGGTTGGTGCGTGTTGTTGTGTTACGTGGAGTTTAGTGACTTGGTGAAATGTGTCACCCATGGTGACACATCCAACAAGAATGGTGCCCGATCACAAAGATGTTATATTCATACAATAGGTTATTTTGTGACAGTAGATGAGTGATAAATGAATAAAAACCTTGCTGTAGTAATGAGTAAGTGTGGTGTGAGTTCTGAGTGTGGCTTAGTGGGGGAGCTATACTGTCTGTGACCAATAGAGACTTACATCCTGGTTACTCATGTCCCAATATGGCCGCTCGCCGTATGACATCACTTCCCACATGACGATGCCGTAACTCCACACGTCGCTGGCGGAGGTGAACTTCCTGTAGGCGATGGCCTCTGGGGCTGTCCAGCGGATGGGGATCTTACCTCCCTGCAGAGGACACACGCAGAGAATTAATGGAAGAACCAAGCTGACATAGGCACGCACGCACACACACCCTCCACTGATTTGATAACAGCATTTTATGTAGACATAGCACTATATAGCATTTTGACATAGCACTTTAATGCATATATGCATAGTTTAATTATTCAGATATTCCACTATAATGTAAGTGATGTATTGCCATTAGGGATGGTCCTGGTACACTTTTTTTTCCCTTTTCAGATCCACTCCAATTTACAATTTAGAACATAAATAATTCGCTCTCCATTAAAAGTGTCTGCTAAATGCCTATAGATGTAATTGCAAATTGTAATTTTAATCAAGCGAGATTGTGCAGAGTAGCATTTTACCATATCTTGTTCTGAGCCCAGTATGCAATCACATCTCACTGTTCTACAAAACATGCAATTAGCCAACCATAGCTCCACTTTAATCATCCTTATTTCCAGTGTTGTCGCCTCTTAAAGGGGAATTCCACCCATTTTCTTTTTTTTTTCTGAGAGTGTACAAATGTGAACCAAATGGACCCTAGCGGGTCCATTTGGTTCCATTTGTACACTCTCAGGAAAAAAGGAAACTCATTAACAAGGTGAAACACAACTGCATGATGTCCACACAACATCTCTAAGACACAACACACTGTGAGACACAACACACTCACCCTAGTGGTGTAGGCAGCCTCGGGGTCGTCCTCCAGGACGCGGGACATGCCAAAGTCGGACACCTTACACACCAGGTTGCTGTTGACCAGGATGTTTCTGGCTGCCAGGTCTCGGTGGACGTAGCTCATGTCTGACAGGTACTTCATACCCGAGGCGATGCCACGCAGGATGCCGACTAGCTGGATCACTGTGAAGCGCCCGTCGTTCTTCTACACAGAGCAAATAACCACAGAAAATGCCTCGCTTGAACAGATATTCTTTGTTCCAGGTGAACACACGCTTATGATGCAGAGTTATAAATCTTTCAGAGTGTGTGTCTGTTATGTAGTATGCGGCTCACTTTCTTTCTCTTACAGTTTCTTTTCGGTCCCTATAGAGCCTGGCCTAAATCCCTGACCACTGCACTACACCAGAATGCTGTGTACAGTACTAGTCATACAATTTCTTTCTTTCTTTCTTTCTTTTGGTTTGTCGCATTTGGTCAAGGGACAAATACTTAAATAGCTGATGGAATCAAAACTGGCCGTATCCCACAAAAATGTTGTGCCTTTGATAACTAGATTTTTTGTCCAACTCATGAATGGTGCATGAACCCCCACCACTATTGTGTCAGGTACATGGACCCACCTGGCACAATAGCGGTGGTCCTTGTGTAAAAATCAGTTGAAACCCCAGGTTGCTGATTCTTGCATTGAATATAGCAACTTTTGCTAAGGATGAGAGTAAGAAAAACAGTGGAGCGTTGTGTATCTGTTGATAGATTGGCATCAACTTGTTGGTTTTAGTACTTTTGGTATTTGAATGCTAAACAATTTAATGCTCACCTTAATTACTGAACAATACAAGCCAGCTTAACCACCATTGTAAACAGCATTGAGCATTTACCTCAATGCTGTAGTACATCAAGTAACAAAATAAAAGATGAAACACTACGTTTATCACACAAATCCCTTTCTGTGTGCCAACATAAAAGGAGGAAAAGAAATGCTGTAATCCTCATTGTGTTGTTGGTGATTTCTTGGTGATAACACGGCTCTGATCAGATGGGAAGCGGATCAACACTAGTCTACACCTACGCGCAAACACAAACAAAAAACACACAAGAAACGCATCACTGACCCTCAGGAATGCATCCAGTGATCCATTCTCCATGTACTCTGTGATAATCATCACTGGTTTACCTGAAAACAGACAGGGAGGGAGGTGAGGAAAACAGGGAGGGTTGAAGGCAGATGAATATCATTTTGGTCGCAGAAACCTCTTATCTCGAGATTACGTATTTATGTATTATGTTTTTTGTATTATGTATTGTAGATTATGTATTTTGTCGACAAATCAATGCCCTATTTTGTCATGCTAGATTGTCACTCAAAAGTAGGAATAGCCGATTTACAAAGATCAAAAAGGTTATAGATGTGCGATTTTTGGCTTTTGACTTGTGAACATTAACGGTTTTGGAGATGCAAGGTTTCCACCTAACAGCAAGATTATGGAGGTAAATGATGTTCATCATGAGCTCAAAGCAGCAGGAGGTCCCCCTGGGAATATGTGTTTGTGCGTGTGCATGTGTGTGTGCGTGTGTGTGTGTGTGTGTGTGTGTGTGTGTGTGTGTGTGTGTCCGTGTGTGTGCATGTGGGGCCATCCATCTTTGTCCAGTGGTGATTTAATTAGCTCAGTATAACGGCTGCCCTCGTGTCCTACACTCTGTCTACTGACACACACATGCATTACTGCTGAAACAATACACCACTTCACATATCTCTCACACACACACACGCACACACACAGACACACACACGCACACACACGCACACGCACACACACGCGTACACACACACACACACACACACACACACACACACACACACACACACACACACACACACACACACACACACACACGTACACACACATACATCTTGATATGTAAGCAAGTGCATTTTAACACTAATTTAATCAAGTGTTTTACCATACAGACACATGACATGCGCCCACACACTAATCGTCTTATGTGTTCAAATACTGTGCACAGACAACTGGATGCACGCAAACTCACACTCACCAACACACACACACACACACACACACACACACACACACACACACACACACACACACACACACACACACACACACACACACACACACACACACACACACACACACACACACACACAGAAAGATACTCAAACTGCCTGTTTGTGTCACACTTATTCTCTAACTCTGCTCTGCCAACTTGTTTTTGGTGCATCTGTCACCCCCACAGAACCCCTCCAACACCACCACCCGCTCTCTGTCTCTCCCTCTCTCTGTCTGTCTCTCTCTCTGTCCTGTCCCATCCCTGCCACTCCTCTCTAGCCCTTTTCACCCCATCTCTCTGTCTCTCTCTCTCCTTCCCTCTTGGGGGACAGTCTGTGTCTTTATCTGTGGCACAGAGGGAGAGGAGGGGTGGGTCATTCCCTGGTGTGTCTCTGTCTATCTTTGTCTGTCTCCTAGGCTGGGGGGGTGGGGTGTTTGGGGAGGGGGCAGAGAGAGAGCATGAGAGAGAGTAAAGAGAAAGGGAAAGCGGGTGGTTTGTTTTTGTCCCCGAGTGCTAGCAAGATGGCGCCTAACCAGCCATGACAACAACACATGCTGAAGAAGCCCCTCCTGGAGGTTGTTTGTTGTCCCGCGGCGTCGGAGGAGACGTGATTATGGTTTGATTTGAAAAAAATAAAAATATGGGCTGTGTAGAAGTGCTCATTCAGCAGACTGAACTTAAATTTATTTTCCAGTACATTGACAGCAGCGTGTGGGACGCTCCAGTGCTCCATGCAGAAGCAGCAGCAGTGCAGCAGTAGAGTTTAGACACGGAGGTCTCGGAGGTGAAGTTCCTCCACTCCACAGCGGGACGGCCTCGTCACTTAGCGCCGTACCCGCCGGGTGACTGGCAGAGCGTTAATGACAGGGCGCTCCGACGTCCCCCTGAAGAGGAAGTGGACTTAAACTTGAGGGGGTGGAGAGGGAGAGCTTTATTTTATTTTATTTCTTGTCAGCCATCTTTGTTCCTCTTTGTTCTCGGCCTTGCCCTCGCGGCCACCGATGATTGACAGGTCCCCAATCAAAGTGTGAGGAGCGTCTGACCTGCGCCCGGCAGCTCTCCCCTTCCCAGCCCCGCTCTTCCTCCCAGTCCATTTGCATGCTAATTCCTTGTTTACTGAATACGCCCCGCCGTCTCTGGCAATGAACTCTGGGCAAGAGCCCCCACGAACGGGACGATTATCACCTGCCAACAGAACAGTGGCTGGGGGACAGAGCAACAGGGGGACGGGATGGATGGGGGGAATATTGGGGGAATGTTGGTCTAACGTAGGGGAAGACCCTCGGGCATTCGCAGGGGAACACACAAAGGCCCGGCTGAGCCCTCCTCGCGCTATAGAAGCCGATCTTTACAAAATCTGCAAAGTGCTTACTTTATGGAAATGAACCGTTAAAATGTGTCACATCCGATGTTTTTTTAAGCACTAATGGTGTCTGGATTTTGATCATACAATTACACGACAGGAATATAAATAACCACATAGAGATGGTGGATTACGGCCAGCTCTTAAAGCCTGCAGCGAGTAATTTCTGCACATTTATGTATTTAGTGCCTATTTGGAGTTCTTCAATAATTAATAAGCCTTAATTGGCTCTGTTGAACATGCAGTCAGAGTAGGGATTGAAAGTCCCTTTTAACTTGATTGGAATAGGGGTAAAAAAATGCAATTCAAATAATGGCTTCTTAATAGATTCCACTGACACACTGGAGTGTGAAGGAATAATTGCTCCAATTCTGGCGTTGTACTTGCAATGTGCAGAGACACCGGTTGCTCCTCTACTTTCCGCTGGCCATTCTTTTATCCTCTAATTCTACGCCTGCCACCGGCCGCACCGCGCCTCCTTCACTCCTCTAACCTCTCACACGTCGTTTGTTTTGTCCAGCCCTGCGTCCCTCCATTCATTCCAGCAGGAGGCGGATCTAGGCATGGGCATGGGAGGGCAATGCCCCCCTAAATGCCCAGACTGCCCCACCAAACATGATGGAATGCAAAACAACCCAATATATTTCAAATTAGTGCTTATATTTAAAATAATTTGAAACACTACTACTGCTACTAACAAACTACAATTGTGGCACCACTAAACCAGCACCATTTCATCATTGAAAACAGAAAACTCTCTGAGTCAGACCTTTAGCTTTATGCATGTTGCGTGCCTGTTGCAACTTCAACAACAACTGATATTATTATTGATGCTTACTTGCCTAATAAAAGTCCTGTAACTGAAAATGGTATGGGGTGGCGACTTCATTGCTGACTTCATCGATGAAGCCGCCCCCATACCATTTTCTCATGCCCCCCCCAATTGGGAAATAGTACATCCGCCCCTGCATTCCAGCGTCTGTTGTTTCCTCCTTTCTGTTTTTATCGCCGCTCTCGGCCCGTTCTCATTTGTCTGCATTCGTCTCCATGTCTCAATGACATCCCTACAGCCTCCTCTAATGCCTCTCTCCATCTCTACCTCCCTCTCTAATGGTCCTCTCCGATTTCTCATCTTCATCCTCTTCAATCTGTCTTCCTTCTTTCTGGCCCTTTCCATCCCTGTCTCTTGAGGTCTGAGAGGTCTCTCTCTCTCTCTCTCTCTCTCTCTCTCTCTCTCTTTCTGTGGTGAGAAGTGTGCTATAGGTGATAAGTGATTTGGCCTCCACTGCAGGTTCAGCTTCAGCTATGGCAGGGCTAACTGTGTGTAGATGTGAGCTGTTCTGTGTGTGTGTGTGTGTGTGTGTGTGTGTGTGTGTGTGTGTGTGTGTGTGTGTGTGTGTGTGTGTGTGTGCGTGCGTGCGTGTGCGTGTGCGTGTGCGTGTGTGTGTGTGTGTGCGTGTGCGTGCGGCGGTCTTATCAAGCACCGTGGAGCACAGATAGAGCCTGACCGCTCCGTCACGACACATTAAGACACTTCTTGGTCCGGCTAACCAAGCCAAGCCAAGCCAAGCCAAACCTAACTAAGCCAAGCCATGAGAGATGTGGTTACGTTCAAACACCACATGGCTATAATCAAATGTGCACACCGGGCCGCACGCACAAACATTATCTTTTTGTGTGTGTCTTTGTGTGTGTGTGAAAAGCATTGGAGAGAGAGTGTGTACGGGTCAGAATGACACAAATAGAGAGTGGGAGTAAAGTGCCAGGAGCAGATAGAGAGAGAGAGGGGGAGAGAGACAGAGACAGATAGAGAGAGAGAGAGAGAGAGAGAGAGAGAGAGAGAGAGAGAGAGAGAGAGACACAGAGAGAGAAGGGGGGGCATGCAGCAGGGCAGCAGATAGAGGATAGGGTATCACTCCCTAACCCCAAACACATTTACAGCTGACATCATGATTAATGAGCCTGGCACTAGGCTACAGGGCCTGTTTCTGAAGCCATTAGACCCCCACCTCTAACACCCTGCTAACACCACACCTCCATCTGGACTCGGCCCACCCGGGGATACCCCGGATGGGACGTCCGCCGGACAACCATGCACAGACATACACAGGGCTTGCACGCACACAGACATTACTGCACAGTGTGCAAATGCAGACTTTTTCAGGTACATACTGTATGCCAAGTGCAGATGTTTGCATGTACATGTGCCATACATTCCAGGCGCGTGCGCACACACACACACACATACACAGACTCATATAGAGTTTGGGGGTAGTAGTGATAGGATTGTCCTTACATTCACCCTGCACCAAAGTCACCTAAAACCACAGACGTGGTTTGTAATGATTTATCGTTATGTTTTTAAGGAAAGGGGACTGCAGAGGTGGATGTCCTTCCTATGTTATGATAGTATAATTGTGTGTGTGTGTGTGTGTGTGTGTGTGTGTGTGTGTGTGTGTGTGTGTGTGTGTGTGTGTGTGTGTGTGTGTGTGTGTGTGTGTGTGTCTGTGTGTCTGTGTGTCTGTGTGTCTGTGTGCATGCACCCGTGCACGTGTGACAGCTTCAAGTTCAATTTCTTCACAAAGAAATAATTTCAATGACAAGTGGGTTATACGCCCAAAACACAGACATTTTCTTCTCCTCAATTTCAACTGAAAAACGTCAGCTTCTTGGCCAAATTATATCTCTTTCTGTCTGCCTCTCTCTCTCTCTCTTTCTCTCCCTCACTCTCACACACACACACACACACACACACACACACACACACACTACACAATGAGTTGAACCGAGGGTGTCTTACATTTGGTGACCACTCCCTCCAGGTGGATGATATTGGGGTGGTCAAACTGCCCCATGATGCTGGCCTCTGACAGGAAGTCCCGCCGCTGCTTGTCGGTGTATCCTGCCTTCAGCGTCTTGATGGCCACGCATATCTCTCTCTTCCCAGGCATTTTGAGACGCCCACTGCACACCTCGCCAAATTCACCTGGAGACCACAGCCAATACAGTCATCTCAATGCCAAGTACCCCCATTGAATATACAGTAGAATTGATCACGGACGGGACGGGATTTTGATGCTTTGTTAACTTTAGGAATCCCATGGAATTCCCCTCCAAGACCCCTGGATGGGCCCCAGGCACCACTTTGAGAACGTATTAGCATATCATTTTCAACCAAGGATTTGACCCTTTGAGGTTCAACCTGATAGAGAGAGCTCTGAGCTTCATGCATCGCCACTTGTCAAGCATCTTGGCCCTATACCCTCAATAGAAGAGCATGGAGACCAACACCAACCGTCGCTGTTGTGTCAGCAGTTACATTGTATTAAAAATAATGATTTATTCCAGGGGGGTAAAATGTTATGGATTAGTAGCTTTTATACTACTACGCTTAAAACAAGCAACCAGCTGTATCATTCATTAATTACACCTTGTATACTGCACTGTAATTAATAATTGCCTCACTTGCAAAATCAATGGAAAGAGGATTAGTTTGTGTGTGTGCGTGTGTGCGTGGGCGTGCGTGCGTGTGTACACTTTGGCCATCGATCAGGGGTCTCTGGTGCCCGGCTCTGCAGCAGAGCAGGGGCAGAGTGGTAGAGAGTGGAAATGAATATTGATTCTTTCTCTTTATTATTGTGTCATTGGATGACTCTTGACTGGCCACAGGAATAGCAGGCACAACGTATTATTTTAGAGCCCGCTGTCCTCTACAAATGTTATTTAGCGAGGGGCCTAAACTCTGGCGAAGTGCTCTCATAGGCACACAAATCTTTTCATAGAAAAAAAAAATCAATGTTATCACAGTGGCGGGGGACAGTGTAACTCTCGTTGGTATATTGCACTTTTCTATGCAAGAAAGAGAGCAGGTCCTCACCGATGCCGATGACTTTCTCAATCTTAATACAGGATGCATCGATCTCTTTGGCAAACTCGCGGACAGCTTGGTTGGGGTCCTCGTAGGTAAAGGGGTCCACGTAGATTCTCACTCCTGAAAGAAAGAAAGAAAGAAAGAAAGAAAGAAAGAAAGAAAGAAAGAAAGAAAGAAAGAAAGAAAGAAAGAAAGAAAGAAAGAAAGAAAGAAAGAAAGAAAGAAAGAAAGAAAGAAAGAAAGAAAGAAAGAAAGAACTGAAGGTTAATTCATTCCGGTGAGTACGCTCCATCTGTTCTTTATTTCCAGCACGCTGCAGGCTACCCTACCTCTCTCCTCTCTCTACTCCCCTCCTCTCTGACTCACTCCTCTCCTCTCCTCCCCTCCTGTTCTCTCCTCTCCTCTTCCTCTCCCCTACTGTCGTCTGCCTCTGCACCCCCCCACCCCCCTCTCTGTGAAGTGTCACTATCAGCGTCTCTGGCAGAGAAGGATCTCATTAGCTTTGAATATTCTGTTGCATACAAACAGCTGATGACTTGATAACGAGCTGTTTTTGGAGAGAACATTCAGCTTCGGCACAGTTTGTTTTTCTCTTTTAACGCCAGGAGACATCTTAATTTGTGGTTTATGGCGTGCTGACATGAAAGCACCTGAGGATGCTGCTAATGTTTTTAGTGTAATGAATCACAGTGTTGCAGCAGGCAGGCACACAGTACAGTATACTCTACCTTGGTGCAGGTGCTTCTCCTCGTCCGAGTCTTGCTTGGCCTTGCTGTATTTACTCCTTCTAGGGAGAAAGGCAACAAGGTGGTCAGTTGGAGTCTTTGGTAAGACACCAGGCACATTGTTTTTGCTTGTCAAATCTGATCTGTAGGACAGGCCTTCCACACTGTTATTCGCAAGTGATCTTATCAGATTTGTATATTTTATGCTGACCTATTCACATTGGTTGCTGTGATAACGATGTAGTGGCATGGATGTGAATACTGAATGATGCTTGACTAGCTTGTTGACCTGTCAGCTTGAATATTAGTTATTATTATAGGAAAATGACGCCGCCGTTCTCAGGCTTCAGTGTCTGAGCGTCCAAACCATCATAGGCCATAACAGATATGGGCTGGCAGGCTGGTGCAGTAGCATAGCATAGTTCCAAATGTAGATTTCAATGCAGGGAAAATAATAACTCATAATAACTGTCAGTTTAGTGATTCTAAGACAGACACCTAAAACAAAATGTAAAACAAAGTGCATACAATGACCCCAAACCAATTTAACTTACAAATCACAGCACAATCCTCAATTAGCATACTTTGTAACATGCACCTGGGTTCACCCTACTATTTCTTGTTAAAATGGCTACTGTGACAAAAGGTTTGTTTGTCAAATGTTAAAGCATTTCCTACATGCGGAGATGGTTTTCAGCCTGGAATTAGCATGGTGTTGCTATGCAAAACGTGTGTATTGGATGCAGTGTGTGTGTATGTGGAGTCAGTGGTGTAATGTAAATGACCAGATGTGCTGGACATTGTGTGTTGTGTGACGTGCTAATGGCTGCTATACAGCTGTGTGATGAGCGCTCCTCCTTTCAATCAGTGGATTATAGAGCACATCAGCAACACAATGACAGCTCCATGCATAAAGACTATACTATACCAGCTCCTGGCTGGAAGAGAGGTTTCCAGCTAGGGACACACACAAACACACACACACACACACACACACACACACACACACACACACACACACACACACACACACACACACGCATACAGTATATTCAACAGCTGCCCCTCCCCCATGCAGCACACACTCATGGAGACGCGCATATAAAGCATACAAATAGAAAATACACACCAATGTTTCTCGTGCGACACCTGTGCATACAAATGCTACACACACACACACATGTGCGCACACAAAGAGCGAAGGTGGCTAAAACCCTGAGGTGAGAGAGACCCATCTGCATGCAAATGTGCGTGTGTGTGTGTGTGTGTGTGTGTGTGTGTGTGTGTGTGTGTGTGTGTGTGTGTGTGTGTGTGTGTGTGTGTGTGTGTGTGTGTGTGTGTGTGTGCGCGCGCGTGTGTGCGCGCTCTCCCTGGTTAACAGCCCATGATTGGGTCACCACAAATCCACCTGCTGCCTCTTCACTGCTTTTCTATGCCTCTTGTCTGCCTTTCACACTCCCTCCCTCCATGCTCATCCAATTCCTGCTCTTCATGTCTCTCTCTCTCTCTCTCTCTCTCTCTGCCTCTCTCTCCCATTCCATTCCATTCATGATGCAGGTCATGCGAGGCACGGGGGAGAAAATAACTAACGTCTGAGATTACAGCCACAGGCAGGGCAGGGACTGAGAGAAGAGGAGATCGAAGGATTGAGAACAGAATAGGATGAGAGAGGAAGAGAGAGTGTGTGTGTGTGTGTGGGGGGGGGGGGGTATGGGGGGCTCACTGATTGCATCTCTTCAGCTGTCATGCTGTCAATCATGTCTCCGGTGTGGCGAGTTATCACTCATGTGCGTGTGCACGCGTGTGTGTGCATGCAAGCAAGCGTGTGCGTGCATGCTGATCAACACAGTGACGGATGCTTTTCCGGCAACATATTCCAACGCGGTGGATGGAGAGAGAAGTGAATGCTGAGCGCGAGAAGAGAGAGAGAGAGAGAGAGACCGACAGGCAGACAGACAGACATACAGACAGACAAACGTAAAGCTCACCTGCGGCTGATGACAAAAGCGCTGATGAGGATGATGAGAAGAACCACGCTGCCGACCACAGACACCAGCAACACGGTGGAGTTGGTGCCGTCGCCGATGATGGGAGCTGGCACTGGAGGGGAGAGAGAGAGAGAGAGAGAGAGAGACGTGGTTAACTGAGAAGAGAATAAAGACAACAGCCCTGGAGGAACAAAAAACATAAAATGGAGAGGATGATGAGGAACAGTGGGAGAAATATTCAGTGATATAACCAGAGGAAACCGCAGGAGGGAATAGGAGAAAATCTCAGGAGAGGAGTCAGACAGAGACAAACTGCAGAGTCAATATCGTCCTCACTACATCAGCACCATGCACATGAAAAGAGCAGGCGTACATTCTCTGTTTGCCAAAGTCATTCAGCTCCCCCCTCCCTTCCTTCTTCCTTCCTCTCTGCATCAACACCCCCCCTCCCCTCTGTGTGTCTCCATGTGTGTGGGCCTCCCACCATGTTTACCCTTGCCTGCCTGCCCCTGTGCTTTACGAGCGCCACCGTAAAAAGTCTAGTGTTTCTCGTGCTCCGTTGAGAGACAATCCCCCCCATCCCACCCACCATTAGAGCTGTGTGTGCTTGACCGTGTCATCATCGCACGCCGCTATCTACCGTCTATCTAACATCACAAAAGGAGCACCTGGGTTCCACGGGCCGCCCCGTTGGTGCAACGCAACACTTCTGTGTCACGCGGCGCCACAATGACAGTTCGGATCGAGTGACATATCCCCCGTCCAAGCGGGTCAGTGTTTGTTTGGATGCCAAGTTAATACGCGACTGTCGTGGCGGCAAATAAAAATGTTGTTGGTATCTTTTTTTGCCGCTCTCATTGTGATCCGAATAAAAGAGGCCCGCCCGGATTGCTATTCAGGTGTTTGAGTGCGATATCATTTATCTTTTTATAGACGTCAGGCTGTTTTGATTAATGAGCGGCCAATGAAAGACACAAACCCATATAAAGGATGCTTTCATCGAGGCATTTTTTACTGAAACTGGGGGGGTGGTTGGGGAGGGGGAGGGTACGGTTGGCAGAGAGCCTGCCAAGCACTGCAGTGTTGGGTGATGTCATCAGCGCGAGTCGAGTGGAGTGGAGTCAGCACCGCGGCTGCAACTCACCGGAGTTGGTCATGAACTCAAATGGGGCGCTGAATTCCCCGTAGCCGGCGGCCGTACGAGCGCGCACGTGGAACACATAGGAGGTGAGCGGGGTCAGGCCTTTGATGTCAGCGTTCCTGGACGCCGTCTTGATGATCCTGTAGCTCCTCTCATTCTGGTCCTGAAAACAAACAACCGCGGCGTTAGTAGTGCTTTGCTGGGAAATCTTAATGTACCCAAAGAATTTCTGTTTCGCTTAATTTCAGAAGAGTGCTGCCCTCATACCTTTTCGTAATACTTGACCTCGTACTCCAGGATGACTCCGTTGGCTCTGTCGGGCTGCTGCCACGCCAGAGAGATGGTGTGTCTGGTGATGTCCTTAGCCTGGATGGAATTCACCGGGGAGGGAGCTGGACAGAGGAGAAAAAAGAAGAGGAAAGCAACGTCAGGAAGGCTCCGCATGCTGTCTCTGACTTCCTCCATGTTGTTTTCCAGCCATGGAGACGCATAGTCTGTTTTTGTTTCTCCTCTAAATCCCCTTCTGCTACGCTCCTGCTGAGAAAGTCAAACAGAGGGCCAGGCCACAAGGCAATCAATTCCATTTGTCTTTGAGCTTGGCCCCCACTCAAAAGCCTAAGCTTTATATAGCTATATGGCTATCCCACTAAATTGCCATAGAGTCCACGGCAGGGCTCTATTTCAGAGGCGATGGTTGTTGGCCTCCATAAAAGCGATCCCGTTGCCGCGGGGCTGACGCTAACTCCTCCGCCGCTTTTCCTACAAGCTAGCAAAAAAATAATGTCCCAAGATCACTTTCTGTGGATTCTTATGTCACCGCGGTGAAAGCAATACATCATTGCTATGCTTTTATTGTTTACAAGGGAGCTAATCAATTGGTATTCATTAAAGCTCCGGCGAATGATCTTATCCCTGGACCGGTCTACAGCAGCCATTAACAAGGCCATATTTCAGTCAGCCGTGCTATGTGCGCTCAGACCCCCTTTAAACATGTGATTGGGTAAAGGACAGATAATGGCTTGTGCTTTGCGCTGAATGTCCTCCCTGGAGTGTTCCGTCGACACACAAATCAAAGCTCTTATCTTCGGGGAGTGTGACAACGTAGGGATTGGGTCATATACGCTACGTGTGGCAGGACAAAGGGCAATCCACACACACACTCATGGAGCACACTGGGATAAACATAAACATGTTCACATCATGGGGAGGGACAGGCGGAGCTGTAGAGAGAAATGGCAAACAGGAAAGTGGAGTACAGGCTAACAACACACACACACACACACACACACACACACACACACACACACACACACACACACACACACACACACACACACACACACACACACACACACACACACACACACACATTTAAAGATGTCATAATGAGACAAGGAGACAAAGGCAAGGCAACCTCTTCCTGTTTTCTCAGCTCAACGATCTGGAATCAACAGCTCATAAAGCTGAAACACCCCCCCCCCCCTTCTCACACGCACACACGCACACACACACACACACACACACACACACACACACACACACACACACACACACACACACACACACTACTACTAGTGTTACCCTCGACCACCAGCCAACAACTCTCACACACACACACACCCCTACGCTCCAGTCAAGAACAAAGCGATCGGCTGACCAAATGTTTACGCCAAACGCCACAGGAGTGATTCTTTGCAAATGCGTGCTGCTATAGCTTCACAACTTCACATAAGGGATCAAAGAGTATATATCTGTGGACCCCCGGATCTGTCCGTACTGTAACCTAACTCATTCCATACATCGTCCCCCGTAAAGAATTACTGTGCAGGATGATTAATGAGTGCTCACCCCGTCCAGCGGTTATGATCGGATTATCCCTGACATTATATGCACTCTGCTCCCTTTGACCAGGGGGCTCCAGGGAGGCTAGCCCCTCGTGCTAACGCTAACAAAAACCAAGGCTTTTAGGCAGGGATTGAGTTCAAACGGGCCTGCAATCCAAGCACCAGCGATGGATTGAGTTTCGGCCAGGGTGAAGCGGGGGAGGGGGGCATGGCTTTTGGAACTTATGTGTGTATGTGTGGGTGATGGGTGTGTACTGTGTGTGTGTGTCAGGGGGGTGACGGGATAGCAGACATCTCTCTTGAGCGCGGCGGTAAATAGATTTTCCCAAGGTTGTGTCATCCTGCCAGCCTAATGTGTCGTGTCTCTGTTAAACAATTAGGCGGCGGCCATTTGTATCCCCGTCAGATCAATCTTGCTCCAGAGCATGGGGTTCCGTCGGTCGGTCTGTCGGTCTGTCAGGCCGGAGCCAATTTGAAAGGTCCCCACGGGGCCGGCTGAGGACGCTCACCGCTCGGAAAGAACAGCCCCGGCGGGGTCGCGGGGCCTCGCTCCCTCCTTGTGTAATCCGCACATCCATCTTTCCTCCGAAGATGACAGATATGGCGATTTAATCGTGTTCTGCTCCTTGCATCCCCCCCACCCCTCCTTCCCCTGGGCTAAGACGCAGATAAAGATGAGTGATCTCCTGAGTGGTCCCTCCTGAGGTTCCGCCCCGTGTCGAAGAACTACGCCAAGGTTAAAACAGGGAAGACGTCGGCTGAGCCATCCATCTAGGACAACGTTTTTTCTTAGTTTAATGACCACTGAAAGATACAGTACTATGGCGCAGACAGATACAGTACACAAGAAGAGTAAGGTCACAAATGCACGTTCGTAGTCCACTCTACAGCCACACACACACACACACACACACACACACAAACAAACAGACGTGAGGAAAACTGGTGCAAAACGGACGTCTGATTAGTTCATCTCTAGATGAGATGGAAGTTTGTCCACAGGGTCTGATGTGGAGAAAAGCGTGGCAGACTAGCTGGCACACAAGTAGATGAATTTAAAATAATGTGGGGCTTATTAGTAATGTCTCATCGCGTTCCCAAAGTGGTGAGACATGTGTGCTAAAACGCTGTTGGAATAACAAGAAGCAATGAAGGACCGATGAATATTCTGATCTCATTTTGGGATAAATGCGTTCCAAAACAACTCTTTCGCACCCAGAAAACAATCTCACATCGTGTACGTGTGCGCACACCTTCTCTGCAGAGAAAACCTTGCATCTCCATATTCGTGTTTTGCGTTTGTTTTCTTATAAAATAATTAATAACCCATAAATAATTTGTCATATGACAGTCTTACAGTTTTACAGGTACAAATGCAAGTGTTGCATCATTGCGAGCTTGAAGATCTGATATTTGTACACAAATCCTGAGAATATTTGGAAATGTTCACCTAGAATAGAAGCCCCATGTTGAAAGTTTTATAGTGGCAGAGGAGGCTGAAAACCATAAGTCATGAAAGGCACACACATCCAAATACCTTAGTCGGCTTCATGGCTGCCAGATCAAACAAAGTCACATATCAAGAATAAAAGGGAGCAGTAAATGTTGCGCAGATTTAAAAAAATATATTGATAGTAGTTTTGTAAACATTTAGCCAGTGTATTATGTATGTATTAAGTGTGTGTGACTTGGAAATAATTGCTTTCCACCCAATTTCCTGACCAGTATAACGAACGGAATTGGACACCAAACTTTGACGATAATGCTCCAATACACACACACACACACACACACACACACACACACACACAAACCACGCAAAAAAAACAGAGCGCGGAAAACACAAAGAACCTCATTAACCAAACAGATGGAAATAGCGGCTGAAAAAACATAACACCTATACTTGCATTATCTCCCACAGACAGCAGCAGCTCTACTGGTGCATACATTTAAACCAGCTGGAGTAAATAGACCGGTCAGGCCGCGCGGCGCACAGAGGCCCCGGCACCGGTTTGAAGTCACCCTCCCTCGGGTGTAGGAATAGGGGAGCTTGTGGGCAAAGATTAATGCGGACGTTTGTGTGAGGATTTATTTTTTGTCTCTGCTATGAAAGGCGGAGGGAGGGGAGGGGAGGGGTTGGCCGGGCCTCTGTTTGACGGAGTTGAGTTTGTCGTGGTGAACATGTTCATCGTGAGGTGATCGGTGGGGGCCTGCGAGGAGGCAGCTAGCGGTCAGGCGCGTACGGGGCTGTGAGACTATGCGGTCGATTATGGCCTGACATTAAAGAGACATGGGGCCGGAGGAACACATGTGGTTGCCAGATTGGAGGACGCGCCGGCTGCCGGATTGGGCAGTCACTTGATTTGCTGCCGCTGAGGAGAAATGGCTGAGGTGAGGGAGTCGTTTTTCAGGGTGTCGAGAAAATGGTTCCTCCATACCAGAAACACCCCCCACCCCACCCCACCCCGCCCCCAAATAATATGTGCTTTCCCCTCTAGCACGCCTCCAGTACACGGCACGTCTATCCAATTCCACATAGAGATGGAAACTCACACATGTATTTGCACTGACAGACATGCCCACCCACCCAAATGCACGCACACACATGCATGTGTGAGCGGACACGCACATTATCAAAAAATGTATGCACTCCATGTCACACATAGTCGCCAAGTATATCGTATACAGACATAAACACCCTGCTTTTCTCTCTCTCACACACACACACACACACACACACACACACACACACACACACACACACACCGTCCCGCCGGGTGCTTGATCCCATAAAGGGGGGAAAAAACATGCATTTACTGCCCGGGGTCAGTTCAAAGCCTGGACATCCACTCCTTTCCTCAGCGAGGCTGCATGGGTGAAAGGGTTACACCCTGCCTGATTTACGACAAGGGAATTGTTTCTGGTGCAATATGGAATCTGACCTCCTTGCACGTGTTCGCGCACATGCACGTCTCTCATGCGCTCACGCACACTTCCACCTTCTCTGTCCAAACTCCAACCTCGTCCTCCTCTTCCTCCCTTCCCAGACAAAACAAGATGAGTGAGGTTGAAGGGGGGGAGGAGGGGGCGTGCGGGGGTCTATCCCACAGCGTTTTTATAAATCCCAAATAAATCTACGATAATAAATGTGTAATCCGCTGTGTCTGGATGAGGGCAGGCCACGCGGAGAGACGGACAGCCGCAGATGACTGGCTGGATTACTAGCGGCTGAAACCAGAGCCCCCGTAGCCCCTACTGAGCATTAACAGGCAGAAATCCAATCAGTCTGACACTCCTCACTTTAATACACACACACATGCACATGCACACACACTCACTTGAGATGACACACACACACACAGTCACATAGAGGACATTGTTGGAAAAGCAAATGCTGCCAGTTCGACACGGTCGGGTTCCTTTGCACGTACGAGAGAGTGTGCGTGCATATCCGCTTTTCCGTTCTTTTTAATTGACATTTTTGTGTCGCACGTTTTCTCACTTACGCCGACGCGTGCACGTGCCCACGCCCGCACACATAGACCCACACACACACACACACACACACAGCCTCATGAAACGGAGCCAAAGCAGAACAGTTCCAAGCCAAAGGCAACATCATCTACATCTTACTACTTTAAGTCTGCCGATTAGCCTGAAGCAACCTCAGGGGATGACAGCGCTCCTGAATGTGTCCACACGTCAACGCATCTCTCTGTGCGTGTGTGTGTGGGTGTGTGCGTGCTACAGAGACCATCCTTGCATGTCGCTTGTGTGCATGTGTGTGGCCGCACGCCTTAGGAAACTGCAGCATGAGTCTAATATGCACGTGCTTTGCACGTTTGTTTTCCATCCAAGCATGGAGCCGAGTCAAGCCCTGGAGCGTGTGTGTGTGTGTGTGTGTGTGTGTGTGTGTGAGTCCCCTCTGGTGTGGCTGGAGCTGCGTTCTCCATCCATCTCCCCCTCCTCTCTGACCCTCGATGATAAATCAAGCCACAATGTCCTTAAATAGCCAATCCCCCGCGTATCGTCCCAAAGCTAGGATTGGAAATATTTTGTCTTCTAGACTACCAGCGAAAGGAACGTACGGTGATAAAGAAAAAACGACACAAAAGAAGCACTTAGCACGCCACCCAGGAGCGGAGAGCAGTAAAGTTACCAAGTTAATGATCGCCTATTAGATGTGAGGCGGAGCAGGGATGGATGGAGAGAAAGGACCACCGTCATAAAATCCATTTGCTCAACAAACTGCCTACAAAATGGCCGCGCAACAAAACAACAGGGGGAAGACGTGCGCACGCTTGGCCACTCCAGTTCTCCACTCCAACGCAACTGGAACGTTCAAAGCTCACATACACATGAATCCATCAAACATAATTATACACACACACACATACAAGCGCACACATGCATCGGCACACACAACCCCACAGCATTTGTAATGAAGCCTGCACAGATCAATAAAACTCATCTAATTCATTAGTTGGAAGGCCGAGTATTGCACGGGAGGCTCGCTATCTTCATTCCACGCTCCTCATGCGTAATTATGCAAAACCAAAGTGAATATTGCAGAAAATCGTTTCACCACTGCTGGGAATCCATCAGTACGCAGCACTCGTATCACTTTCGCCTCAGAATTATTCACAGCTTTGGTAAACATGTTATGACATGCAGATTGCCCAAAAGAGTGATTTCAAAGGATAGTGTAATGCATAAATACACAGCCTTGTGATCACTTAGCACCACCCCAACCTTCACCCTCCACCACCCTCCCCTCACCCCACTAGTGCTGTCACCGTTACCAATTTCACTTGGCGATTCATTGTCACACAAATAATGGCGATTAATGATTTCATTGTGTTATGCTTTTTTCATTGAATGTTGGACTGCAATTGGACAACAATTTGTAATGCTGTTTGAGTCTTCGTAATCACGAATTGCAAACACAAAGTGCCTCTTCAAAAAAAGGTATCAGCTATCAGCATTGAAACGATATTATTTTTGCACATGCAAAAATAATTGTGATCATCCATAATCCATGTAATCCCGAGAACCGTTCACCACAGCGACTTCAAACTAGACACATGTGTTCCACACCCCCATGGGGACTGCAGTGCCCGATGTTGAGTCCGCCGGATAGCCAGTTGCCCAGAACCAGCACAAAAAGCCACCTGCTCAGGGTCAGGACCTAAATTGATCGCACTTGACAACCCCAAGATCTCCATAAATACAGTATGGGTCTGGTCTGTTCTGACATCACCAGAAGGTCGCTGGCCAACAGCCACTCTTCTAGACAGTTGCGATTTCCTAAACTCACCAGCCTGGTTGGTGGTGACGGTCACTGAGACGGCCTGCTCCGGCCCAGGGCTCTGTGGGGAGACACCGTTGACCGCCCAGATCTCGAAGGTGTAGTTGGTGTGGGCCTGCAGGTCATTGATGGACACCCGCGTGCCCCTCAGGCTGAGCCTCTGGGGGCTGAAGTGGACGTCGCTGCCGCAGGGCTGGCAGCGCCGGCCCTCCGCCCCACAGCGCTTACACACCACGTTGTAGGTGAGGTCGTGGCGGCCGCCGGAGTTCAGCGGCGTGCTCCACTCCAGGTTCACCGACGTCTCGTTGACGTTGGAGATCAGGTGCTGGGGCGCCGAGGGGGGGCCTGGGGGGAGATTAGGACAGAGGTTACTTTAATTGAAGTTTGTTCGTGTCAGATGTTTCACTGTGGTGCAAACGTTTGCAAGTGTATTCAGGGAAAAAAAGAAAATGCTTTGATGCAGTTAAAAAGCATTTGAAGATCGCTGTCTCGTGCAACATCTAAACATCTAAAAGCAATATTGGGGCTACTGTAGGCCTAGTGCGCTCAAGAATTTCTGTTGGTTTTGTGCTGCAGTTACTTTACTTTACATCTCTGAGTTGTTTCCATTTGGTTTGAGCTCCTACATCAAATGTAACCATTGAATTTACCCTGCAGTTGTCACAAGACGAGCCGACAAACCTTAGCCTAGAGGCTAGCATTACAAACTGAAGGACAAAGGGTGAATTCAGCTTAAAGTGCTTTGTGTGTTGACTTGGTGTGAAGTGTAGC
>CM076977.1:30989829-31022764 GCA_039105355.1 Benthosema pterotum
CTTTAAGCAGATAAGTGTCAGGTACTCAGCGTTAGCTCAGCTGGGCTTTAAACAGACAAGTGTTAGGTAGTAGCATTATAGCTCAGCTGGGCTTTAAACAGTTAAGTGTTAGCTAGTTGAGTCTGGCTGTTTGTGGGCTTCAATAAAGTCTTTTGTTGAGTGATGAATCCTCATGAACTCGACAGATCCTTTGGCCCAAACGTTTTGCCAACTATGAGCTAATTGACACAACAGATGTTTTAGCTGGCGAAAAGAACTAAACGAATGAATATAGAGAAATCGCTGTTCCGTTGCTATTTACTGTGCATGTGGATGCCTTCATTTTGTTAGGAAATGACAGATTTTTTTTTGTTCCATGGTTTTTTCTCCCCGTGTATCACAGTAGGTATTCAATGACTCACAGAGAGAGATGGATGGAGGGGAGAGGGAGGCGAGGATGTGTGCACGGAGGAGGATATTATGTTAACTGTTATCACAGCTTTGTTGAGTCAGAGAGATAACTGGCACTACCATTTGCAGAGATACTGAATCACACTCACAGCCTGCATGGTCTCTTGGAGGACAGACTGGAGGGAAGGAAGAAAGATGTAGAGGGAAAGGGAGAGGGGCTACTGACAGCAATGAATTGAATTGAATTGAATTGAATTGAATTGAATTGAATTGAATTGAATTGAAAGGGAGAGGTTGCCAGCAACCTATAATGACAAGAGGAAAGAAAGAGGGAGAACACTGGAAGTCGAGAGAAAGACACATACTTTCTCTTTTCTTCCAATGTTGTTCTCCTGCATCTTTTCATATTGAAACCTTCTCTACCCCCCCCTCCCCGCCCACACACACACACACACACACACACACACACACACACGCACACACACACATGCACACTTTCTCCCTGTTTGTGTATTATACAGTAGTTGCCAGTGCTGACACACTGCCAGCTCTTAATCCATCCTGGCTCTTTAATGTAATTCTTCATTTCTGCATGTCACAGCTTGCATTCTGTTTTTCCCCCTCTCCCTCTCTCTCTCTCTCTCTCTCTCTCTCTCTCTCTCTCTCTCTCTCTCTCTCTCTCTCTCTCTCTCTCTCTCCTCTCTCTCTCCATCCCTCCCCTCTGCCCTCCCCCTCTCCCTCCTCAGTGTTTTTGTGGTTTCCCTGCAGTGGATGTGGAATGCAGTGCTTTACACCCTCATTAGCTTTCTGTCACGGTGACAGATCACTTAGTACCACCTGGAAATCAAAGGATCCCCATTAAAACCACAGTGAGCCGACTGCTTTACACGTGTATGTGTGCTGGTGTGCATGGTTACCTCACCTGCATAATGCACACGGACACCCATTTGTATGTGTGTGTGTGTGTGTGTGTGTGTGTGTGTGTGTGTGTGTGTGTGTGTGTTGGGGGTGTGTGTGTTGGGGGTGTGGATGTGGATGTTGATGTACAGTACTTACGTGTGCAGGGCATGGATGCAGGGTCCGTCTCTGAGCGGAAGAATCCTTTGTCACAGACACATGAGGTGGAGCCCTCTCTCAGTGCGTAGCTATGGAGTGGACACTTGGAGCAGGAGCCATCTGAGGCCAGGGCGCGGTAGTAACCGATCTTACAGGCTGCAAGAGGAAAAACAAATGATACTTTGAGTGAGACGCAGAGAATGGCCAAACATATCAGGTACAGGAATTATTTAAAAAATACCATATCTACAGGTTCACAGCACGTTGCAATGCAACATGTAGGTCGTCTTTTTTCGCCATCTTTGTGAAACGGTGATGTGGGACAAAGCATACAAAGCATAGGGATTAGGTGATTAAATCAGACTGAAATATTTACTAGATTATAAAAACATTCTTTGGTTATGTTTTACACATTGACCTCAAAACACACTTGTTGATTGTCTCCAAAAAGATAATCGCTTGAATTATGGCCAATACAAATACCCAAAGCAGTAAAATTCCTCGGGTCATCGTCAGCCAAATATCACAAGAAATATAATGCTCATTCCCCCCATGAGCAAGCGGTCAACAACCCGTCTCTATCAGCTAATCTCTCTTTTCTTGGAATGGCAGCAAGTACATGAATTTCATTATTAAGAATAATACAAGATAGAAACAGATTTCCCTGACAAACACACACACACACACACACACACACACACACACACACACACACACACACACACACACACACACACACACACACACACAATATTGAATAACCAGACCTTTGTGTTTAGCACAAATTCCAAAAATGTTTTTTTGGCATTGACTTGGAGACATGGTGTAACCAAAACCATCGGCATCTCAAAGCATTTAACAAACAAATGCTACCGCGGTAGCATGTTTCCATTCTTTTCACATACAGTACATACACGCATAGCACAAAGTAAGCTGTATAAAAAAATATACAGGAACACACACAGGTATAATGTGCATAGGCACAAGTGGACACACACTCTTCACATACACACATAGACACACACACATCCGTGTGCGCGTGCACACACACGCAAACACACAATGCATGTGAAACGGTAACCTAAGTGACACTTTTCCTACTTTGGCGACAGTGCTTGCCTTTCTTTTGACTGACAGTTTGATTGGAGGGCTCCTCTTTCAATGAGTCTCCCCCTGCTCTGTCCGTTCCTATAATGGCTGGGGAAGCCTAGCGGGTTGTATTTCACCCCCTGAGCGCTGAACCAGAAGGGGAGGACAATAGAATGATTCTGTGAGAGGTGCGGTGCAGACAGCCAGGACACCGATTGGGCCAAATAGCCTGTCAATCAATCGTGTGGCCGGGCACTTGGCAATGAGCGGCGAATGGTATTGGGGCCAGAGGGGCTGGTGGTTTGGGTTTTCTTACAGAGTGGTGGTGGAGTGTGTGTGTGTGTGTGTGTGTGTGTGTGTGTGTGTGTGTGTGTGTGTGTGTGTGTGTGTGTGTGTGTGTGTGTGTGTGTGTGTTAGGGTGGGGGGTGGTCTCCTGCAGTTGACTACAACTTTGTAATTATGTTTTATCCTGGTTATGCATTTACCCATCTGTCTCCACTTGGTATTTTAACATAATAAAAAGGCACAGACTTTCACACGCACACACATTTCTCACACATGCAGGCAGAGACACACACACACACACACACACACACACACACACACACACACACACACACACACACACACACACACACACACACCCACACACACACAGAATAAAACATATGTGGACCGAAAAAAAACAAACAACTAATTTCCCAAACTATATTCAAAGCCATGAACTCCCAAACCACAGCCATAAATCCACTATGACATCCTACATGCCAGGAACACTGTCTTGTAAACAGACTCCCACATGTATATGCTACGCTCAAAATTTAGATCAATGCCTCTCCGCATACACCACACACAGGAGGAATTCCACCCTCCAAGAAAAACACATTCCATCATTCAAGACGCTCAGTCATCTCCTCATACACACACATACGGACTACAGAGAGGATCCACAAACCCTTGCAAACTTAGGGAAATCCCTTCCTTGGAGGCGTAATAATAAAGTTGGGCTCTTTGCCCCGCAGCCTCTCCCTCCCCAGCGGTTGGATTAGCGTAGCCTAGCGTTAGCAGAGCCAGGCTAGAGGCTACCTGCTGAGCCTTTCTCTGTATCCATCCACCCAGTCAATCAGGGCCAAATCCTTGCCGCTTCACTCGTTAACGCTAAGCTAAGGGCCTCTTTGATTGTGGCCTGCAGGGGTGCGAGAAGCCTCCGCTTCTCCTCCTCTCTGTCACACACAGAGGAGAGATTAGACGCCGAGGTGCTTTGTGTTATCGCTCTATCTTTAAGGGTTTCTGACAGTCCCTTAACGCCTAATCACTTCAGAAGAGACAGACGCTAGGACTTGTGGGTGTTGTTTGGAAGGGGATGAGAGAGAGAGAGGGAGAGGGGGAGGTTGTGACCGTTTCGGGTGACAAAACGCGAACTAGCGAGGGTTTGTGGTTGTGCACTGACCAGGAAAGCGTCCGAAGGTTAAAGTGTGGGCTGCCAGCTGTTTTAGGCTGATGACTTCATACAGAAAGCCGGGGAGAGAGAATTAATTGATCTGCATGCTTCAGGGCCTTCGGACTTTAGCCTCTTTAAAAAGAGACGCATCTCGAGTCTGAGGACGGTGTGCAGTTGACGAGTTTTTCAGTTTGGGGATGATTAAGCTGTCCTGGGCTGACCCTAAAGTACCATGTAGATGTGCCTGAAAACTCTTTCCACGGCATCATGCAATGTGCCATCGTCCAATCCTGCCACCTGATACTCTGCAACTCGGAAATTGTGTTTGAAATTGCGACGTCAACATATACAAATCCATGTTTAGAGGATCTGCTATGCTGCAGAAAGGAAACGGCACTGGCAACCAGAGGGTGATACCCAAGCAAAGCTGGAGAGTTTGGTTCCCATTAAAGTGTGTGTGCGAGAGAAGAGACCGCAGTAGTGGGTGGTCCAAGAGGCCGTGCCTTCGGTGAGGAATCTCCCTTAAGACTCGCTGGATTTATCACTGTCCAGGCCAGCCGTGGCAAACCCACACCGAGACACAGACACACACATATATTCACACACACGTGAACACACATGGATCCGTTTTTTTACGGCTTCTCACTGAGAAACCCTCATCATATCCTCTCTTATAAAGCTCTCATAAGTCCATATTTTCCACACCCCTCTCCCTTCATGTCCACTTTTCACGCAGCAACTCTCCACTAAGTTTTTCCTATAGATTTTTTCTACATTATTCGGTTTCATCTTGCTCTTCCCTTCCATTTTAGAGGAGGCTGTATCTCTCTATCCCGCTCTCCTCGTCTCCCTGGCTCTCTCGTTCTCTGCAGGCCTCCTTTCAGACAGAGAGGGTTTGTCAGGTGCCAAATCCCTGAGCTGAGAGATCAAAGGCAGACAAAGGGACTGGTGACTTACTGTTCTATTCTGGATCCGCTCAGAATGGAATCCCTCATAGACCAGGACATCGCATTCTTTGCACCCCCTTTTCTCTCCCCCCACCAGCCTTTTCACTCATTCAATCCTCTTCCATTGCTTTAGTCCATCCCCCCTTTTGTCCACTCCTTCCTCCTCCCTGTCCCTCAGACCGTTGTCTCTCAGCTGAAGCACATTTGGAGGAGAAAAGGGAGGGGTGAGAACATTGGGGTACGGCTGAGGAGCAGGCTTAGGGAGTTAATGAGTAGTTTTGTCCGGGTGGTGGGGATTCTGCTGGCTGAATTGGCCACGCGGCATGAGAAGAGGAGAGAAATGGTAACTTCTGCTCGCGACACAAAAAGATCTATCTCCCGCCATCTCCAGAAGAGAGGGCACAAAAGCCAAGGATACAATGTGCAGCTACCCACGCGGCAACCATCTATAACGCTGTTGAGCTTCCTTAAAAATAGCAACTACCTACACAACAGACTTTGAATAGCTGCGGACGTTGCGTGCACTACAGCCAAAAGAAAGGGAATAAAACACTCTACCCACACATCCACCCACGTAAACCCACCTCCAGTGACCCACGCATGGATCTAGATGGGCCAGTAACTGCGCAGCCCACATAACAAAGCCTCCAATTCACAGGGGACTAAGAGCATGAGAGCCTTGCTCGTGCTAGAAAAGTGATCCCAAAACTCTGGAATGCAACGCAACAATAACTGGGCTTGCCCTGACTGCACAGTAAGCGGCATAACCAAAAAGGCATTAAGTTATATATCGCTTTACCCTGCTCTTTTATCGCGGTGCTTTATTTTCTTTAGGTGGTGAAATTCGGTCGCTCTCTCGTAGTCATAACAAGACAGCAAGTGCTCTTCAGAGGCGCAGTCAGAGGCATCCTCACAAAGCCGCCCTTTGAAAAAAGGGAGCGATCGGTTTTCAAGACCTCGGGGCAAAGGAGAGCCTCTCCTTCCCCAGCACCTTAAGGAACAGGATTCTCTATTCAACCTCCCTATTCTGCCTTATACCCTCTCTCTCTCTCTCTCTCTCTCTCTCTGTCTTTGTCTCTTTCTGCTGGTCTCCCTGTGGAAGGCTGTCGGCTGCTCAGATGGCAGCACCAGTCAGAATGCATTGCTATTCCAGTAGCGCTTTGTTTACCCCTGCAAGCAGTGCTTGACTGAATAAAAAACAAAACCTGCATTCAAAGTCAGGGATGTATAAGTCCTCCCCTCCCACGCACACGCATGCACACGCACACACACACACACACACACACACACACACACACACACACACACACACACACACACACACACACACACACACACACACACACACACACACACAGATAATAAAAGGCCATCTACATCCCTACACCTGAGTTGCAGGCTATTAGGAGAGATAACTAGCTGCTAACCATTAGCATCTGTCATTAGAACAGCAGGAGAACGTAGCAGGTTAACTCATTAATTCTGTCGCCGGGGTTATTAATTGCCTCCGGCTCCGACGCTGACACGCAGCCACACGGCCAGCGAAAGCCATCAGAGTGATAGATGAGGGACACACGGCCACCGCAAAACCGATCACCATTGATTGATGACGTACACTCGCCACCCGTCTTAACCTTGACCCGGCGGGAACATGGGATCCCGCCGAGGGCGCTAAACATCCCGTAACAATGCTAACCAAACAAGGGCATCGCTGACGCCCGACTTCACTGCTAGTGTTAATTAGGCGAAGAACAAAAGGCGGCGAGGATAACAACGCGAACGATATAAAAGCCAACCTCGCTGACAGTCACGCACGCCCTGAAAACTGTATCTTGGGCCAAGGTGCATGAGAGTTGCCAGCACTCTGTCTGTCAAGTGGCCGATGATTTATAACTGTATTTCTGCCCGACGCAATTCATCAAATAAGAGCCACCCAAGAAGCTGCCCTAATTAAAATGTCTCCAACCTGACACTTATGAATACACAAGCCAGAGAACCAGATGAGCTAAAAACAGAGCTAGAGCTGGAAATGACTAAGAGAGAAACTGCTTCCGAAAGCCATATAATAACTGCTATGATGGGCAACATTTTAAATTAGCTAAACACTCGGGATGCAAAGAATAACACGCTCAACACGCACTGAGAACTCCCAGTGAATCGGGCCATGCAAGTTCCTTTGCTAACAAAATGGATCTTGAGCAACTTTGGCCCTCGGTGCTCTGGTGCCCGCTATTGTTATTATTTGGGTTGCATAACAGAAAATATTGTTCCAAAGACTTCCTACAGTCCAGGGCCTCTGTGTTCTTATTGACACGTAGCGCCCAGTTTCCTCTACAGTTCCTCTCACCAGGTTCTATGGAGACCAGAGGAGAATAGAGGGGGGGGATTTGCACAATGGCTGTATCTGAATAATCTAAAATATTACAGCCAGCGGTTTCAGGGTGGACAAGTCCACACCTTAAGAAACACGGCGACAGCATGTTGGAGGAAAACGCTGGGAAACAGGGGAGTACGTGCATAGTAAGGCAGTGAGAGAGAGAGAGAGAGAGAGAGAGAGAGAGAGAGAGAGAGAGAGGGAGTGAGAGAGAGAGGAGACATAAATATGCAGAATCACAAAGCCTTGAAGCCTAGAATTTGCCTTGTTCAAGGATCCTTTTTGATTAGTGGTGTCAGATAGAAAGGAGTCAGAGAAAAACAAAGACAGACAGATCTACCGAGACAGATACAAAATGGACACAAGGACAGACAGACAGACAGACAGACAGACAGACAGACAGACAGACAGACAGACAGACAGACAGACAGACAGACAGACAGACAGACAGACAGACAGACAGACAGACAGACAGACAGAGAGGAAGGAGACCATGGATGAATGCTAAACAAAGACATACAATAAGACAAAAGCACACACACAGGCCAAATAGGTGAGAGCCCACAGCACACAGAGAAAGGCTGAAAGAAACAGATAGAAAGTAAGAAAAGGAGAGGCAGGGTGGCTTTGGTTCAGACAGATCCATCTTTGTTTGTTGAAACAGTGTTTGACTTGGCCACAGTGGGCAGGGGCCACTCAGATTCCACTCCTGTGCCCATGCCAGGTCCGCGAGGGTGGCACCGCCTAAAGCTGGGCTTGGCGCCAACCAGCTACAGACCTTTTGTGACCCAAGATTCACACAGCAGGTGGGTAATGGGCCTACAATATACATATAGTGGCCAACACATGCACGCTCACATACTGTACGCACACACACCAACACATGCACGCACACACACACACCAACACATGCACATATTTTTCGATGCACCTGCATGCGCTCAGGTACACGCAAAGCCCTTGAAAAGCCCTCTGAACAGTACAGATGCACACTACAGTATCATGCAGAGAAGCACAAATGCAGGCACAGGCACACATCCGTGCGGACGGTCGGACACACGCACACGTGCACATACACACAGGCATGCACACACATACACACAAGCATGTACGCACATGGTTGTGCGCACATATAAATACCCATGCATGCACACGCCTACACACAAGCATGTACACACACACACACACACACACACACACACACACACACACACACACACACACACACACACACACACACACACACACACACACACACAGACTTAAAGCAGTGGGGCTTTGTGTTAGCAGTCTCACAGCAGCACAGCAGGAGTGATGGGAGGTAAACAAACTCAGTCAAGGTATTGTCTTTGGCCAATTTCCCTAAGGTCTCCAGGGGGCAAAGGCTCATGCGGGAATTGTGTGTTTGGTGTGTGTGCGTGTGTGTGTGTGTGTGTGTGTGTGTGCGCGTGTGTGCGTGTGTGTGCGTGCGCATGTGTGCGCATGTGTGAGTGAGTGCAATTTCACATTTATTCTGAGGGAGGAGGCAGGAATATCTGGCGTGCTTTCCTGACATTGTGTACAATGAAAAAAGCATCGCATTTGATTTGATTATGTTATAAAGAGGAGGGAGGAGGGAGGAGGGTCATGCAAATGGTGTTGTACTGTGGGACGTGCAACATGTTGGCACACACGATGATAAACAATCGGGTGTGCTGTGTTGTTCTGCGAGCTGAGGAACATGGGCCCTAAAATGGCAGGATGTGTGCGAGAGGACGAGAACAGCACACACACACACACACACACACACACACACACACACACACACACACACACACACACACTAAGAATAGGCGTGGAGGAAGAGGAAGTGATAGGGAAACATTCTCAAAGGGACCTCATATCAAGTACTGTAAACAAGTGTGACACGTGTCACCCGATGTATTACAAAGACATTACAAATCACCTTGATACACCTACAACGCCTACAACACAATGGATCCCATCTGTCACCCCAACAGAAACAATGTCCCCATGCAACATCCCAACGGCTACAATGCCAAAATGTGTAAAAAAGCACTTTTTCAAATTATATACAGGATACTTAACAGGAAATTATGTGTTTAAGACTATGAAATAGGTGCATCGAACAAAAGGCTTGGTTGCAGAAAAGTATTATATTTATTTCAGTTTTAAAGTAATGTTCGTCTTCTTTTGTGTTGGTGTTCAACCAGTGCTTTTGAAATTCGGTTCACGTTCACACATGACACAAATCAAATATATATACTTTATATCTAATTTCTGCTCACCCTTGAACAAAACAGCATTTGTACTGTCCCTGAAACTTCGCGAATTACAGCAGGGACAGCAAAAAAGAAGCACTTAATGGTGTAAAGATCAGTAAATCTGGGTGATGGAGACCTTTAAAAAAACCTTCTCCGGATCACGAAACAGAAGATAACATAAAACTTCACTAATCCCTGAGGGGAAATGCAGACAACGCTGCAGCAACAGTCTGAGAGTACTACTGTATGTTAGAGAGCAGAGTCAAGAGCCAGACAAGGTGATAAGAATAAGGATAACGGTGAGACTATCACCACTGAATATATGAATGGATATGAATGAGCCTACATTACGCACACAGACCTTCACCTGGTTTGGCGTCAGGCACCAATTTACACATAGTGTGTACGCAGTCTTTTGGTGTGTTGTTTGACAGTAGCATTGTGTGTGTTTCTAGGTGGGCTGTAAGGACTGAGGGGGAACGGGACGGGGGAAGGGTGGGCTTGCTTGTAAAAAATGAAGGTATTTTTAGATTGTTTGTTTAGGTAATCCACTGGCAGCTCCCAGACGACAGCCTGGCTGGGGCCACAGAAAAACACCTTCCATTGTGTGTGCGTGTGCGTATTTGTTGTGTGCGTGCGGTCACGGTGCATAACTCCGTACGTTCAGTGAGTGTACGTGAAAACTTTCCTGGGTCAGTAGCTGTCCAACAGCTCGTGTCAGGCAGGGCGCTCACACACACTCTCCACCATGGCTGTCACCACTTTAACCTTCGACCTCGGGCCTCACAGGCTATGCCACTTTCCTCTCTCTCTTGCTCTCTCTCTCTCTTGCTCTGTCTCCCTCTCCCCCTCTAAAAACAGAGCCCATTGCTTCAGGAATGAGGTCATCTGTTGTCGTGGAAGCGATACCCTCTCTGACTTCGAAATGGTGTCAGCTTCTGTTGGCATGGGAACACCCCTGACATTAACCTGTGGTGTGCGGGAGGGAGGGCGCAAGTGTGTATTCTGCACAGTTGTCGCAACGGGTGTGTTGGCCGTGTGTGGTTGTGCTTCTCTTTGCTGACTGCACACGAGTGCATGTACAGTACAATATGAGAATCCCCCCTAAGGCTTTATTTGTGGTTGAATTATTTCCCAAAAGGTAGTCCAGTTTTGTGGAAAAAAACTCATTGGCTGTTTCTCTTACCTTAAAATGTGGCTATGGGGTGTTGTTCAAGAAGTTTAAGCTTATGGTCGTAGGGAAAGGGAAAGTAGCCAACAAGGATTTTTTCCCCACAAAATAACAACTAAAACACTTTTTTGGAAATAAATCAACTGCAAAATGAAGATAAGAAAGCCTTCTGGTGTGGAATTCTGTCACAGTGTGAAAACTGTGAACTGTCACACTACTCTCTCAGAGATAAATGAACACACATGATTTGACTGTGCGTAATCTGTGTGTTGTTGTGTTTTTGCATACGTTTGCGTATGAGCGTGCATCGACAGTTCGACACCACGATGCCCTCCCTAACCCCAGGCTAGTTGAACCTGGCCTTGCGGCGGACCACAGGGAGAGTAATCGGAGCCGAGGGTTAATGGCAGCTCCTTAGGCAGGGTTACTCTGCTAATGTGTAGCGTTTAGCCCCGTAGCTTTGATGTGAGGATGGACGCAGCAGACACGGCGATGATGGCGACAGACTAACAAAAGCAGGGCATGGAGGTTCAGACAACACACAGGAAGCTCTGCGGAGCAGAGGTGTGTGTGGGCGCCACCGAGACACACAGACGCAGCGCCGTGTATCGCTGCTGCCGTGGGTGGAAAGATAATATGTCCAAAACTGTCATTTGTCGTCATTCAGGCAGACCAAGCAGAACTGCAGATCTTCAAGGTTTGAACCTCTGTGTGATACTGTAGTTTGACGAAGTAGGATGTAATATCGTAAATACCCTATCTCAGTGGGTTTCCAACCATTTTGATACCAGGTCCCAAGTTTTGTTCAGACTTTGAGCCACGGACCACTATTTGATTACATTTTAGCCTACATTCTCTAGTTGTATAGACTTGGGCTAACTGAGATGATGAATATTTTAACTCTTGAGAGTGTAAACATGAAACCAAATGGACCCACAAGGGTCCAATTGGTTTCATTTTTACGCTCTCAAAGGGTTACATCTGATTAACCAACTTTCCATCATTTAGCCTGGGGACCACCTGGGACCCTCTCAAGGACCACTGGTGGTCCCCAGACCCCTGGTTGAAAACCACTGCCCTATCTTCGTGGACTTACTTAAATGTTATATACTGTATGCACATACAGTATATTGTTGATGACAAGAGTAGGCAACGATATGATCACTGTCTATAGATCACTGGTTGACAGCCAGTTGTAGGTCATGTGGGTAGATCAATAGCACAGGCAGGCAGCGGGTCACAAAGCTAAAGATTATTTCTTCACACATTGTTATTTGTAGTATATAATACTTTGCCATGGACTGAGTGCTTATACATCTACATATTTGTCTCGTATACTTTCTAAATCATCCGTCCTTTTTCCATCTCTCTCTCTCTTCCTGCAGCCGGCCTGCCCACGCACTGACCGCCTCACAGGCGATATTGGCAGTGATATCGACAGGCTGGTAAACAGAGGGTCATGACACGGCACCACGCAACGCTTGTTCAAAGGCTGATTTCCGTCAGTGATCGGTATGCACGCAACCAATTACTGCTGCCTTACATTATATATAGAGCAAAGCATTCAGCTCAAGGCCTAAAGAAGAGATCAGTTTCTTGTAAAAAATACTGCTCATGGAATTTGTTTTAAAATTTCTCCTGAGATAACTTAAACTCAAGTCTCAAGTCATGATATGTAGAGGTTTGTGACTGTCCATGACCCACAAAACAGGTCCAGGGCAGGCCCACTGTTTGGCAAACATCAGAGCTGTTCAGCTCTACCTAAGTTATCTTCCTCCATCCCTCTCGCTCTCTGCCAATCTCTCTCTCTCTTTCTCTCTCCCTATCGATTACTGTGAGCCTCTGTCGATCACTCGCTAGACTCCTAAGACCCTCATCCTCCAGTCCTGCCTATACCTCACTATCCTCTAACATTCCTCTGTGGATCCGCTGGGGGTGGGGTTGGGGGGATCAAGGTTTCTAATCCTGGAGACGTGGCCTCTCTACACCGGGCTAACAGAGTACACACACCTCTTCCCTTTGGCTGGAGGTCTGCAGGTCTGGATCCCTGCGGTGCTGCTTACATCCCACATCCCCAAATTACATTTCTCCTCTCCTGCAGAGCGCTTACATCTGATCCCATAACACCCCCAGCCCCTCCCCCCAGCCTTCGTTTGCACCAAGAGGGCATTTCGGTTCATTTTTGTGCGTGTATGTGTGTGTGTGTGTGTGTGTGTGGGGGGGGGGGGGGGGGGGGGGGGGGGGGGTCTGTATTTCCTATGTGAGTTTATGAGCCGAATGGCTTCTTGCAGGTGTGTTCACTTATGCCTTAAGCCCATATGATCCTACACATCAGGGGGTTGTGTGCATACGTGCATGAATCTCTGTATCAACACCCACCTGCTCATTATGTCTGTGTGAATGGAGACCGAGACAGTGTAGCAGGGCCACGGTGATTAATACAAGTGGAAGGGGGTGAGTGTGTGTGTGTGTGTGTGGGGGGGGGGGGGGGGTCTCTGGTCTCATTAAAATGGGCACTGCACTGCGTCCACTCAGGGCCCATCTTGATTACATGGGTGTCTTTTATGGCACAGCCTTTCTTTCCTTTTTTATCATCGTTTATTACCACAGAGCTTCCATTTTATTCTCCACTGAACGCCCACAACCGCAGAGAGAGAGGGTGATGAGAAAGGACCACCTACACTCCTCTGCCTGGCAGGGTAGAGGGAGCTTTAGATAGAAATCTGACAGCTAGATGGAGCGAGAGAGAGAGAGAGAGAGAGAGAGAGAGAGAGAGAGAGAGAGAGAGAGAGAGTGAGAGAGAGAGAGAGAGAGAGAGAGAGAGAGTGTGTGTGTGTGTGTGTGTGTGAGAGAGAGAGAGAGAGGGAGATGAAACAGTTTTCAAGGTGTTTGCAATCAGCCTCCCATTGTCAGACACCAGGAGAGAGTTGGCCAACCATTTACAGCTCCCTTGTGCAGTTCTGTGTCCGGGGCTCAGATCGCGCAACGCGATTGGAACGTTAATAGAAGTTTATGATAGTGCGGTGCGATATGAACCCGCCACAACAGGGTAAACACACAAAAGATGAATGTATCGGTACACACACACACACACACACATATACACACACACACGCCTAGAGATCAGCAACACATTGCCCCGGATCAAAGGGATTTCCGTGTGATGGTGATGGGAAGGATGAAGTGTAGAAAAAAGGATGGTTGCCAGACTGGAACTAAACCATCCCCCCCCCCCCAAAAAAATCCTTTTTTTCGTCTCCTTCTCTCTCTCCCTCCCACAAACCTTTCTCTTGGTTTTCTATCTTCTGCTCTGCCCTCCTGGCCAAAAAAGCTTTTTTTTCTTCCCCTCTCGTTGAGCACAAAGAAAGTGGCAGTAGACCTGCTTTTCTTTCAGAACAACTCGCTCGTTTTGGCTCTCTCTCAAATAATCTACCCCTGCCCACTTGATCACTGTTCACCCCCCCTCTCTCTCAACCAACCAATCAATCAATCAATCAATCAATCAATCAATCAATCAATCAATCAATCAATCAATCAATCAATCAATCAATCAATCAATCAATCAATCAATCAATTAATCAATCTCTTAATTTTTCTCCCTCTCATCTTTCTCCTTCATTCTCCCTCAACACTTTCAGATGTTTGAATCCATTTTCACACTCTAAATTAACACTTGTGATTTTTTCCAAAAAACGTGTGAGGGTGCGTGTGTGTGTGTGTATGTGTGTCTGTGTGTCTGTATGTGTGTGTGCGTGCGTTGAGGGGGGACTGCAGGGTTGTGGGTAGAGAGCTCGGGTATTGATTCGGGGGTCTTTTGACATGCTAATTTGCTTGCTGACTGCTTTAATCACCCCCTCCCCTCCCCATCGCGGGCTTCAAAGAGAGGATGCTTTTCAAAAAGATGAGGCAGGACAGAGAGAGGGAGAGAGAGAGAAGAGGCTACTCTGCTTCCAGAACACAGAGATAGAGACACACAAGGCGGGCAAAGCCAGATCGACTGCAAAAAAAATCGCCCATCGGCGTTTCCTCCAGGTTTCAGACGATATGCTAATGAGGCTTATATAGCTTCAGACATGGCGTTAATTGCAGCAGGGCCCGTTTTTTATCCTGCGCTAATTTTTCCTTTTTGTTCTTTGCGACCTCGTTGTTAAGCCGGCTGTTTAGTGCGGCTAAATGCCTGGGTAACTGGCGCTGTGGGAGTGTTGGGCATCCGCTCGGGTCACACTCAAATGGACGCTTCCTGTCCTAGATAGGGCACATGGAGGAGAGAGGGAGAGAGAGAGAGAGAGAGAGAGAGGAGAGAGAGAGAGAGAGAGAGAGAGAGAGAGAGGGCGACGAGTGTCGACAACGACAGGAGGAACCAGCGCCGGCTCAGGACGGCAGCCCAAGCAGGAAAAACATTTCAGCGCCTCCACTAATGACAGCTGAATTACCCCCCTGACAGGCAGGAGGGGAAGGGAAGGAGTGTGTGAGTGTGTGTATGCATCAGGGGCGGATCTAGGCATGGGGGCATCGGGAAATGTTACATCATGCACTCCTTACTTTTAGTAAGAGAGTGTGCAAGCGTTCATGTATACAGTATCATGCGCTTGCATGTCCACGTGTACACGTGTAGTGCACAAGTGCGTGTGTGTGTGCGCGCGCGTGTGTGGCCTTATTACGTGTAAGTGGATCTTCACAAGCACAGAATATATGACAATACCTGCAGGAGTTAAGCTATTTTATCGGTCGAGATGGTGGTTGCTTCTAAGAGATGCTTTTATATATATCATCTCTCCAGCTCTTCACTAGGTAATAGATTCACCATCTGTATTCAGCAGCAGCACAGAATGAACCTCTCTGGTGGCACCGAGAGTGATGAGTACATTCACCTCCATTTTCCTCCGCTCAAAGTCGGTTGTGTGTGTGTGTGTGTGTGTGTGCGTGGCTGCGTGCATGTATGCCTGCGTGCGTGCATGCATCCATATGTGTGCATGCGCACATGTACTATTTGGACGTGACAGACACTTTCTGTGTTCTTTTTGGATGTGCACACCCACATTGTGTGTTGGTCGGTGCATGCTCAATTGAATACACTAACAAGCGCAAGTGTGCATGTGCGTGTGTGTGTGTGTGCGTGTGCGTGTGCGTGTGCGTGTGCGTGTGTGTGTGTGTGTGTGTGTGTGTGTGTGTGTGTGTGTGTGTGTGTGTGTTTGTGGGAGCGTTGACGGGTGATAATGTTCAGTGTGGCGCTCCTGCCTCCCTCCCGTCTGCCATGGGTAATCTCATTATTCAGCCCACTTCCTATTGCTGCCACCAGAGACAGGCACAGGCTGAACACTAACCACCACAATGACCGGGAGGAGGGGGGAGGGGGAGAGAGAAAAGGAAAAGGTGGAGGATTAAAGTGCTCCGTTTAGCAAAACTCCTTATGCCTAAACTTCTTAATACCACATTCCTACCTTTTATTTTTCGTACAATTTTGAAAAACATTTTTGAATAGTGCAACTAGCCAATTTGCGCTGATACTATTGTGAGCTTGTAGACCGGCCAAATTTTACTATTCAACTAGATCAGCACTCGGCAGAGTGCAAACTTGCATGAGCACAGCAAGCAAGCAGAGAGCAAGTACCCTGACACCTCCAGGAGATACTGCTTATACCCTCGACAATACTTAATAGAGAACAATTTTTGTGTCTCAAATGGAGCCTTAAGTGTTCAGGAGAGAGAGTGGCGGTGTCAGTAAAAGTCCTACCAATGCTAATATAACCCTGAGACTGTGCAAATAGAACCACTGGTCCGTTTATACACTCTCTGAGTTACAGAAATTGGACAAATTAGGATTTGACTGCATGTCCAGGAGGCCTTGGGAGACGGGACAGAGACACAGCTATTAGCACCAGAGCACCCTGTCTCTGCACAGAGACACTGGGGGGAAAATGATTCTGTGTATTTAAAGCCACCGGGGACTGGCAGGCTAAATAGAATTATGTGGTGAATTTAAAATGATGCTCTCAAGTGCATATTTAACACTGTCAACAGAGAGGGAGGGCGAGAGAGTGAAAGAGAGGGAGGGAGAGAGACCTGAGGGAGACCTGAGAGCAGTCACACAATGAATGGAGCGCTATAGAAAAGAATCCTCATCCCCGAAACCTCTTAATCCAATACGGGCCGGGGGGAGAGTTCTCGGCTTAACGGAGGCTATTGGGAATAGAGAGGGGAGGGATCGGTGCTGCCACTCCAACAGGAAACTGCTACCATCTCTCTCTCTCTCTCTCTCTCTCTCTCTCTCTCTCTCTCTCTCTCTCTCTCTCTGTCACACACACACACTCACACACACACCTTCCAGAGCTGTTAATTCACACACATACACAAACACCAACCAGCAGTGTTGGATCTGCACAACATGTGAGGTTCTAAAAGTGTTAGGGTGTTATAGGCGTCAATGGAGATGGTGGTGTTTCCTGCCCTTGAAGTTAGGTTTACTGTATTCAGATTTTTGTGTGTGTGTGTGTGTGTGTGTGTGTGTGTGTGTGTGTGCGTGTGTGTGTGTGTGTGTGTGTGTGTCTGTGTGTGTGTGTGTGTGTGTGTGTGTGTGTGTGTGTGTGCGTGCGTGTGTGCGTGCGTGCACATGGGGGTGGGGGTAACAACTCAACCATGCACCAACAGTCTGGGGTGACAAAAGTGTCTGACACCTAACGCGTCAACCACACTACTATATCCTCGACAAACTCAGATTCACCAACAAAGGCGACCTGAAAGCCCCAGCTAGCTGGTCGCCTCCGGCTCAATCCCCCAATCGCAATGCAGAGTCAGAGACACACGACTCGCATGCAAATTTTCGTCACGCTTTTACGAAAAATACATAAAACTCATTATTTCTCTGTGCTGACTCGCAAAGTAAACGCTGCCAGTCTCTCACTCTCTCACTCACACACAGACACACACACACACACACACACACACACACACACACACACACACACACACACACACGCAAGCCTTTTCACTCTCTCTTTCTGTGTATCTGAGTAGCTTGTCATCACCTCTACACGGTAGTTGAAACCCCCTCGCCAGATGAGGAGCGAGAGAGACACAACCTGACCCCCCCTTCCTCACATTCCCTCCCAGAGAAAGCTTCCCGAATGCAAATAGACAGAGTCACCGCTCCTCAGATCAGGGGCCCGGTGGCCCTCGGTGCCCCACTGCCCTTGGGTCCCTGTGTGTACATCCTGGCCACCCTTGGCCCATGAGCGGGTGCACACACACTGCCCCCCCCCCCACCCCAGCTGTCAAAACCTTGACGTCTTAATCAATCGTAGGCCCACGACCCTGTCAGACAGGCCAGTAAGATGGATGAAGAAGGGGGCGACCCCTGACCTCTGCCAGGGGTTGGAGAATACAACCCCCCCATGCCCCCACCCCCAACAACGCCAACCCCACTCAGCCTCGCTGCTGCCCCGAACAATGATGGAGGAGAACCCCATTCATGGCAGGCTGGGAACCGGGGGCTGTGGTGCCCTTGTAACCCTGCACGCATACAAGACACACACACACACACACACACACACACACACACACACACACACACACACACACACACACACACACACACACAATTAGGCTTGTCTGCTGCAACCAAAGAAAACTAAGAAAACTCATCCAAACAGAAAACTTACTTTACTACTTCAAGCTCTGAAGAATATTCACCTCTTTTCTCCAAATGTTCGTCTATTTTTGCCAAACGTTTGCCTACTATAAGATGCCCAGAATAGGGTTCACTAGAGCTCCTCTGGCGTGTTCATTTCTACCCTTTACTACAATGCATTTCTGACTTGCCTGGATCCAAAGCCATAGACACGGCCCACTCTCTGAGTGCACTGCGTCTCAAGCTTCAGGAAGCCGAGCTCGAATCTAATAATCTATTTCTGACTCACAGACACACAACTTTCCCCCTAAACTCCCACTTTTCCTCCAACGCCTCCTTGTTAAGTCCTTTGGTCAACATTGTCACCTAGAAGTTGAGCCCCTCTCCCATACAGCCTGTCACACCGAGGAATATTAACCAGCTCATCAGTGCACTTGAAGACTGACAGTGGCCGGCACCTTTTAACCCCTCAAACACTAGTGCTGACCCCTCACGGACACCTCTGGCATCTAAAGGAGGCTAACACACCGAATGCGAGCATGTCGACAACTGCCGGGTCCGGCGGCCAGATGGGTCGGATCTTGGTGCGTCTCAAGTGGTGCGGACCACTGGGGGAGCTTTACTGGTCTGTAAGCTGATACGGCAAGGTGAACAGGAACATGATCAAATGCTGCGCAGTGGGACCTGAATGGATATGTTGGCTCCGAAACCAATATTACAGACTCTGAAGCTGTCAGACTATGCATTAATCAAACGAGGCAAGGGATTCTGAGCTCCTGCATGCGCATGGCATTGGCAACGGTTACTTATTTCAATCCAAGCCGAATGGGGAAAGATAATGCATCTTTCGCCGATTTCCCTCTCGAGGGCAAGCCGAATTTATGGCAAAGATCAGCATTTTCATTTTGACTTGAAACAGGATAGCTTATGGTTGTGTGTTTCGCTTTAAACCCTTCTTCAAAGACGATTTAGCCCAGGTTCTGTGGCTGGTATACTCCCCTTCTGGTCTCCTTCCTTCATCTCTCCATCTCTCTGGTTCTTTGAAGCCCACCCTGGGGAGAGAAACCTGGCCGGAGCCATCTATTTGCCTGTGACAGAGCGAGATGGGCAGCATTCCAAACTGAAATTCTTACAGCCGACATGCTACCCTGTTACACACACACACATAGACAACCATCTGTGACCATTTGCACCCCTTTGCCACAAACTCCACCCACCTCCCCAAACAGTCTGCGGCACTACCCCTAAATCACTGAACCTGTTTGTCATGCAATTAGTCCTCTGAGATCGAGGCTCCCCTGTAAATTAAGAGAGGTGGAGTGGTCCATCCCCCTGTTAATCACCCGTGCCCGGCCTCTGACCCCACGCTGGAACAGCACACCGTATTTGGAAGGGTGGAGGGGTGGGTTACCAATAAACCTGCCTGGCAGAATAACTATTCCCCTGTCTGGCCAGTCCACAGAGAGAGGCACAATACATTATCCATGACACAGCTGCTGTGCGCAGTAGCACCCACAATACACTGCTGCATGACATGGTACAGTATCCACATACTATGGTACGTGCAGTAACTACGATACACTCTGAGCACCATGCGCTTTAAACTGAGATTGAAATCCTGTACATGCTGATTTGTGCTTGAGATCCATGGAGGCATGGATATCGACGGACCTGTACTCGAGTTCTGTTGCTCTCTCTGATGTTTGATGAGTGTTGCCAGGCTATTTCTCTGCACCGTTGGCACACTGACAGCTATATCATGGCCGTGATTTGAGAAGGCAGGCACAGGGGCCCCTTCATCGACCTGAAACCCCCATCAAACGATACCATATAAAATCACGATAACATAAGAAGAGGCCTGAATAAACAGCAATAGAGTTTCTTTTTTTTTCAATACCATCTAGCAGCTGTGTACTTTCACTTCTCTTATACCTGCCTGGAATGATAAGCTCTTCTCTGTCGATCTCTCTCCCAGCTTTAAACCGCATTAGAATATGTGAAAGAGCTTGTGGGGGGGCGGGGGGTCTTTGGGACAAAACAGTTGGAGCTCTCTCAACGGCCTGCCTTACCAATCCTCTATCCTCTAGGGAACCACACAGTCGCACAACAGCTCCCCACGGACCACCTAATTACTCCATTTGCAATCATCATCGACTCCAACACCCATAACCAGCCACATATCAGGAAGAGGAGTGTATAGGAGTGAGGAAGGGACAAATACTGGCAAAGTGAGAAGTGGGTGAACAGAGTGAATAGAGAGAGAGAGAGAGAGAGAGAAGAGAGAGAGAGAGAGAGAGAGAGAGAGAGAGAGAGAGAGAGACAGAAAGGGATCAAATTGGCCTATATATGGCCCATATCTCTAAACGTATTCACTTTTTTTTTTTTTTTTTTTTTTTTTTTTTACAATTTTTAAAAATCCTTTCAAAACAAGCTCACTCTGTTGCTATTGATCAGTTGAACTATTAAAAAATATTTTTCAAATAGTAAAAAAATGGCAACGTTTAAGTATACGTTTAGGGATAAGGGGTAGATTGGGATCTTTTAAAGAATGAGAAGCGTGGAGGGAAGTGAAACAAAGACAACATACAGGAAGGCAAATTATTATTGTAAAGAGGTCAGCGACTGTACAAGAATATCAAGCTGGGGGGAAAAGGATGACAGATGAATGGAATAGCAAAGGATGTAAAAGAAAGAATGTAGTGAAAGACCATTAAAAGAAGAGAAATGTTTCTTTACCTTGGCATTCTGCATTGCGCTCCTCATATCCGGGGTTACACAGGCAGTTCCCAATGGGCACAAGCCACTCTCCGTCGGCCCCGCAGTACATCTTTGGAACTTCCCTTTCCTCAGAATTATCCACACACGAGCCACGCACTTCCACGAGCGAGGAGGTATCAGCTCCGGTGATAGTATCGGGGAACTGGGCCAAGTTACGGACGGCCAAGGGGCACTTCTTGTAGAAGACCCTCACAGACACCAACGCGATACAAGCCCCGACATCCTGAAAGGCCAAGTAGAAGCCCTTGCGGGTCAAGGCGCCCACGTCGCGGACCTCCGTGTTGAGCTTCATGATGCGGTCGCCGATGTCCACCTGCGTGAAGCTCTCGTCGGCCGCCACGGTGTCGATCTTCCCAAACTGGTTCTCGCGAATGTAGCGCTCCTTGTCGTTGTTGGATTCGTAGTAGTATAGGTTGAAGGTCTCCTTGCAGGTGCCCATTACCCCCGGCAAACTGTTGCAGTCCCGTAAGGTGAACTTGATCTCGATGTAGACGCGCTGAGCCCCGCCGCGGGGGATCCAGTCGGTACGGAGCCAGTTGTTCTGGTTCGGCTCCATGACATTACACACCTGGTATGTCCGGATGGGAATGTTCTTTTCATCCATGATGCTCACCTCCTCCCACTATGGGTAGAACAGAACAAGGTCAGGTGGAGGTCAAATGTACCGAGTCTGCATTCTGAACTTTCTCTCTCTCTCTCTAAGAAATTAATCTTGGCCGCTGGGACCAAACTTCAAGTACAGAAATACATTGCAGTTCTGTTGGGATCCAACAGACGTAACCCCATGACCTATTTTGGGCCTAGACCCATCGTTTAAGAAGGAAAACACTATAGATTAGCGTCAACACAATAATAGAAAATATTATGACAGTAATAAAGGAGTGTTTCCTTAATGTTACACAGGCATCAGACAAATAGCAGAATTATGTCCTGTCAAACAATTACAGAAATAATGGGCTGTGCGAGATAAAAAGCAAACATATGAGGCAGAACATGCCAAGAATGAGATTTACCAATGGAGGAAGGAACAAAAAGATTGCTCAATATTCGAGTCTCAACAGACCAATTAATTGTTGGCTGCAGACTTTAATGTACAATTTGCAGGCATACTAGAGCTGCTAGCAGACAAGTTGGGCCCTTATATAGAACCATGAAGATGATGTTAAAATTATGCAGTGTCGCTGTGGTAAAAATAATTTTCTAATAAGTCTCATGCATAAAGACACATCTCTCTTCAGTGTTTAAAGGGAGACTATATTGGAAAATGAGGGAAAGCAGATGTTTAGGGTAAAGTGAGTGTGTGTGTGTGTGTGTGTGGGGGGGGGGTGTCTGTGAATCAATGCTAATGATCTAATGTGTGCCTGCTTAACATCTGCATACATGATAGGCAAGGTAAGACGTTTCTGAAGGTACGCCTAAGCCTACACATGTTCACCTTACTGTTATTAGTATGAACTCATAGGGAAAAGACGTGGACACGCAGCGCATGGATTATGTTATCGAGCAGTCTGGTTTATTTTCGCTGAGCTGGAATGTTTGTTTTACTTGTGATTTAGTTTCCCCATTCCAACAGAGTATCGCTGCAAATGCTTGTGTCTTGAAAGCTTCAAAGTGAAGCTGTTCTCTTACATTTTTTTCACAATAGGCATTAAAAATATTGTTTTTTTTTTACTGCCTTTTAAATAAAAAAGAGCTGCAGGCTGTTTTAGCCCATTTAGTGGAGCTGTTCAAAACAAAATGGTCGCAGAATGGGATAGGTTAGCGGTGCTGTACAGTTGATTTGACAGCTTTATCAGGAACAATCTGGTTTTAAAGCCGTATCCCCCGAGGTAAGGTCGATAACACTAAACATGGCCGCCGGGCCGGATAGGACTTTGACAAAGTGTCTATCAGTCCCCGCTGATCTATTCCACTGCTTTCTTCCCTCATGCCTCTCTTTTTATTGTGGAAATCAAGCCACCGCGATACGGCCGCACCTTACCCCCGATAGATAGCAGGGAGAGGGAGAATGGGGGCAATTGGTCGTAATGAGAGCGGCTGAATGTGGCCCTGTCGACTGCTGCCAGGAGCCTGTCAATCACATCATGGCTGTGATCACTTGTTTACATGGGCACAACACATGACCAAGTTCATTTAACGCCTTATCAACAAAAGAGCTGTAATGGAGGCACATGTTATCACATTCTATTTCGCTGCGTTGATGTTGATAGTGTTGAATGAATGAATGTTTCTGGTGACCAATTCTTTCAAAGAAATGGCCAAATGGTTTAGGGTGGTATAAGCCACTAGTGGTTTTCAAAAAAATGGTCCTATGCTCATAAACTTGTAAACCAAATGGATCCATTTGGTTACATTTTACACTCTTAAGAGTTAAATTATTGTTAAATGTCTGCCACACTAATTTAGACCTAGGCTATACATGAAGTCTACATAATTAGAGAATGTAGGCTAACATAATTGTTATCTCAATCAAGGTTTGCCTGTCTGGGAGGCTAAATGTCATCAAATAACATCAAAGTGGCTCATATTCTGAGTAGGCTATTAATGGGCCTTGATATGAAAGGGGTTGAAAAAACGCTGCAGTAGGCTATGGTGTATAGCACTGGTTTTCAACCAGTGGTCCGGGGACCACCAGTGGTCCTTGAGAGCGTTCCAGGTGGTCCCCAGCTAAGTTGGTTAATCAGATGTAACTCTTGAGAGCGTAAACATGAAACCAAACATTTGATTTCACTCTCAAGAGTTAGGCTAATAATATATTCATTGTCTGAATTAGCCCAAGTCTAAGATTAATGGTCATTTTGTTTTTATGTTTGCCTGTTTTGTTTCTGAAATGCAGCTTGGTAGTGGACAAAAACAAAATAAATCTTTAGTTTTAAGGTCTGCTCAAATTCTGAATAAATAGTGGGCCCTGGTCTGAAAAAGGTTGAAAACCACTGGCGTAGCCTAGGCCTATAGCTTCTGTGTGTTTTTAAAACCCCATGCAGCGTCCTTGACTGACTCCCAACTGCTGAGGGTCGAGGCGACAGGAGTCAGGACCGTGGTGGTAGATAGCCTGGGCGGTGTGTGTGCTCGCACCCCACGCAGGGCCCCTGCATGCGGCCACCCCGGGCCCGGCCAGCCGCGCTGTGTACCTTATCAGCTCCATTATAGATATGATCCCAATTAGACGGCAGGATCACGCGTTTAATCCGATCGCATTCCCCTGTCGCTTTTATAGCCCCAATCCAGTCGTCCCGGCCGCGGCACGCAGGGAGTGGACTGAAACCCGCTGCCCTTTCCCTTCTTCATTCATCCACTCCAACAGGCCCTTTCTCCGGTGCCAAGTCCCCCGCTCTCCCCCTCAGCCCTCAGCGGGGAAAGGGATATAAAGTTTCTCCACAAAGACCGATTCAATCCACCGTCTATTCAGGAAACCCGACGCCCGCTGCACTAGCAGGGCTATCTGCCTCGCATCTGACCATTACAGCGAGTAGAGAGGAGGGGGAATGCCTATTATTATAGAGGACATTATCTCTCCATTTCTACTCTACGGGGTACCATATATGTATTCGTCCCAAAGAGACTTTTTTCCTCGTTTTTACTTACCCCTCCTTCTGTTGGGTTGGCAACCCAACCTAGTTCCCCCTGTACGGATCTGGAGTCCAGTAACGTGACTGAAAAACAAGAAAGCAAGAAGGAAAGAAAGAAAGAAAGAAAGAAAGAAAGAAAGAAAGAAAGAAAGAAAGAAAGAAAGAAAGAAAGAAAGAAAGAAAGAAAGAAAGAAAGAAAGAAAGAAAGAAAGAAAGAAGAAAGAAAGAAAGAAAGAAAGAAAGAAAGAAAGAAAGAAAGAGAGTGTGAGCAGCAGTGAGTCTCGTTGTGTTGCTCCATCTCACAGTGCATTTTAAAGTTCAACCTAACCCACAAAAATATTGGTGAAAGTGGGTTTTTATAGGCAGTAAACAAAACCACGATTGAGGATGAGAACATTGCTTGATTTGTGGGCTTTTCAGATTTTGACGGTAGTTTTGACGGTAACAGGCCTAATTGTATTAAGACAGGGGGAAAATGTTATAAATGTTATAATTTCCAGATTTGCGTTAGGCCTGTGTTCTCCTATTCTTAATGGAAAACTAGGCATACACAAAATTGTCTTACAAAGAAATAGCCCGCATGTGGAATAAGTCTTGTCATTTATCTCAGATTTCTGGCGGACGTGCTTGGTTGTGTTTTAGTATTGTGGCCTATATGTCAAAAAAAAACGTGCTCTTATAGAGAAGAAGAAGAAGATTATTTTCTCTTCTGAAATAAGGTCCAAAAACGTTAGCATTACAGGGAATTATTTATTTTTTTTATTCAACGGCGCAGGCTTTTATTTACATTCGTTGACTGGTATAGGATATTTATCATATTCCGTGTTAGTATCGCCAAGTGTAAAGTATTTAGTGAGTTTTAGGTTTCCCCCTGCAATTGTTGATTCTATTTGTGTATAAAAATCTACAACAATGTGCCTATATAGGCTGAACTTATATTAGTATTGTGGCAAACAAACGGCCTTCACTATAGCCCATTCTACAACCAAGACAACGGACTGGTTCCAACAGATAGCTAAATAAGAACAAGCTGCTTCAAGCGAAAACAATCCTAATCGAATGGATGTCTTTGTGCAGACTGTTGGTGTTTAGTGTGTAGACTGGAGTGCACTATAGTCTTAGATTGGAAGACTAAAGAAAAATGCTGAAACTGGACACTGTGGCCCGGACCCCTGCAGGAGCCCCACCATGCATGCATGCGAGCCTCTCTCTCGCTCGCTCCCATGCAGCCCAACGGAGCTTTAAGCCACTGGGCACGGAGATGAGATGAACAACAGCCGATGCGCATGCTGGAGTTAGACAGCCCGTTCCGCTATAGACTCCGGGTGTACTGACTTGCACAAAAACAAATCTGGCGAAGATGACGCAAAAAAGTCGCTTTGCGTAAAAGCTGGTGATGGATGTGATTTTTTTTTATCCACATTGCAACCCGTGCGTCTCCGCGCCGCGCACCGTTCTGCGGAGCAGCGCCGTACGGCACGGTAACGGTAACGGTACGGGACAGAGGAGCGGGGGCTCTGCTCCCTCTCACCGTCAAAACTGTCCCGGAGAAAAACAGCAACAACTCTCGGTCGGCCGCAGTTCAGTTCTCTATATCCCAACCCTTACCTTCATTTGGGGGGTATATCCGTGCCGCCGAAACAAAGGTAGAAATCCCAAGCAGTAAAGAGGTCGCCGTAAACAAAATCCCTGCCATGAGTGCCATTTGTGGTTTGTTCGTTTTTTTGTGTGTGTCCTCCTTGTCGTTGCTCTTCTCACAGGTCTTGTTCCCTCTCTCTCTCTCTCTCTCTCTCTCTCTCTCTCTCTCTCTCTCCTCTCTCTCTCTCTCTCTCTCTCTCTCTCTCTCCCTGTGGAATATCTGTTTGAAGCGGAGAGAGCGACGCACCAACCGAGCACACACACACTCGCACACACACTGCCTTGCCTGACTCACACACACTAGTCAGTAGTCACACACACTCACGCAGACACACAGCCAGCCAACAGGAGGCGGGTCTACTATAGTAGTGTGCGCTCTGACGCGACCAACCGACAGTCAATCCATATAGGAAACGCAGTGGACGGGAAAAGAGGGGCAAATAATCATTAACTGCCCCCCTCCCCATCTAGGAGTGGACGGCCAGTGGTTCGAGGAGGCGAGATCTGTGTGCGCGCGCGCGTGTGTGTGTGTGTGTGTGTGTGGGGGGGGGTGGGGGGGGGGGGGGGGGGGGTATAACATTTCTACTTGTCTCGTCTGGCAGGCATTTTGATGTCTTTGCATTGTTTGTGGATGAGAGGATGATGCCACAGGCCGGCGACCATAATGAGATATCGAATTGATATGTTTAGTTTAACTAAGAAAAAATGTTTCACTAATGAACAAAGACAGCGAGCGAGTCTGTGGTGTTGGCTATTGACCCCTAAAACGGCATGCGCCTTTCCTACAGTCTATTATGGTTGAGCATGGCCTTCCCTCCTTAAAATAAATAACTAAATAGATAAAACAGAATATTCTTAACATCTTTATTGATGTGCGTAAAATTCAACATTTGGGCTTTCTGTTTAGTTCTCTTTCACAGTGCATTGCTCCTGCTTGTATCCTGGCTGCTCCACTGGAGCGCAGCGCTGTCCAAGGTGAACCGCATTAGACCAAGGTCGCCACCTAGCGGAGACACTGACGCCTGTTCTGTCTCCCAATTGGATTATGGAACAAGCATGAGCATGACCCGCTAAAAGAGACACGCTATTGCACTTTGTGGAATGACGACGATGCGCCGAACACCGAGCCTCTATTCAGTTTCAGTCTATTGGATTATCGTCACGCGCTAATATTCTTTATATTATATCAACGTATCAAGGCTTTCTTTGAAATTCATAAATGTAGCCTATAAGCCGTTTTGTGAGCAATTTTAATAGAGGAGGAAATTAATATCTTCGGCAGGCCCTGTGCCATGGCTATTATTTCTGGATGCTTGAAGGGTGAATGATGTCCAGAAATCGATCTAGATTGAACTATATCGTTAATCCTTGAGCTTTGCCCTGCACAGACAAAGGAAGCATATTATTGTGGCCTGGGAAACTCCAGCTGTTTTTGACTCTCTCTCTCTCTCTCTCTCTCTCTCTCTCTCTCTCTCTCTTCTCTCTCTCTCCTCTCTCTCTCTCTCCCTCTCTCTCTCTCTCTCTCTCTCTCTCTCTCTCTCTCTCTCTCTACAGCCTCCTACGCAGGTCCCTCTGCTGTGCCCCCAAGGATCTGTGGTGATTGTGGCCTGCAGACAGTTGCAGCAGTAGATGACCTCATGTCACTGTGTGGGCAGTGGTTTTCAAACTTTTTCCTGGGGGGAGAGGACCACCAGTGGTCCATGAGGGGGTTCCAGATGCTCCATAAAATGATGGCAGGTTGGTAACTAAATGGCCCCTTAGATCTTAACTCTTAAGAGAATACATTTTGAAAATGAATCGGCAGGTGGGTCAATTTTGTAAATTTTTTATGCTCCAAAGATGTACATTATTGTTTGATTAAACACTTACGATTACGTAATTTATTAGACAACATAATTAGAGTAGGCCTATGTAGAAGAATCATGTTTGAAACACGATGAAAGCAAAACATACTTTAGTTTGGGTCTAAATCTCATCAAATGGTTGCTCAAATGCTAAATAAACCTTCATATGAAAATGGTTGAAAGCCAATGGGTTACCACTGAATATAGGCTAAGTCTACTATATACTACATAATCATATGTTGTAGCTACAGTGGTGGTGGACAGACAGGACAGCAACCTAATAAGTGGTTATAGCCAATAGGCTTTATATAAGTAGGCCTACATAGCCTGTTTGTGCATCAATACATTACTGCACTACAATAATAGAACATTTCTGTAATAAAAGATGTAAAAGAAAAATAAAGTCAAAATGTCAGAGCTCACATGATGTTTGGGTCCCTTGGTCAAAAGTAGAATACTATAGCCTTTTGCATAACCTACATTGTTGCACACTCAATAGTGTATAAGTGATATGTATTTGTTAACATAATTTCTATAGACAGGTAAGTTATCAGTGTCCCCATCTCTACAGCTCTTTAGTAAACGAAAATAGGTTACATGTTCAGGTCAGGATGCCAATCATGAGTGCTTCCTAACCTACCAATTAAATCACAAATAACGAAAGGAAATTGGCCGTCAAAATTTAAATGAGAACGCTATCAAATGTAAGCTTGTACCGGTAATTTCTCTCTCCTGGTTGGTTGAAATTGGTGGAATTTCATTTTGCTTTTCTTTTTTATACACACTAAACATGAATTCAGCAAGATGGCAAAGAGCAAAAGAGCAAAGATGATGTGGACACAAGGGATCAAAACATTACTTGGAGACAACCATTCACTTTCACAAATGTCAACAGTAAACACTGTGAGCTTTAAAAGCCTTATCACATTTTGTGGAATGCACTTTTATATGCTGCACAATCTTATACCATGTTGTGGCGGTTCCTGCTCCTTATCGCTCTGAAGAGCCCTGTTTTAGCAATGATTACTCCATGAATATTAGCTTTAGCTTAGATACTGTAATATCTTTAACACATTAACAACACATGTTTTGTTAAAACAAAAACACATCATAGCACCTTTATTGACTTTGCAATTGTGTACTCCAAGTTAGAAATGGCTACATAAACACCAGATGTTAGGCCTATTGCCTCATTTTTGATCGTCTTAAATAGAATGATGGAAACAGACAGTATAGCTAATGATCACAACAGTAGGTTTGACTATTCACAAGTAGTTCAGACGTATCCAATGTCATTCTGTTTCATTTCACAATAAAGCCCACATGTGTGAATATTTCCTTGTGTAGAAATACAGCCCCTAGCATTAAAATCTGCCAGCGCTCTCGCACTGCGGTTCCCATGTCGTGTTGGAGCTGTCATACCGCCCTCTGTGTTCCAAGACATTGCCATGACATATTCTGATCCTACCCATACAAGGCAACTTGTACACGTTTTTCTCATAGTGTGTATGGGTGATCTCATTGTGAATAGACCTGCCTTTGTCTCCCATGCTCAGACAGAAGTGGTTCCCCTCACCAATGCCACTCTAGTGAGAAGAAGAATGCTGTTTCTTTTTCCATTACTGGACTTTGGGGCGGCTATTGGATACTGATCTTGGACTACTCAAGGAAATTATGGGAGATCAAGAAGTGGGGGGGCTGTAGAGAGACGATGAAGCTATATGTGTCTTTTGTGTACAGTATGTGTACATTAGTGCAGTGGCTGTCAAAAGTGATCATGTCAAGGACCCCAAAGTGATTTTGTGCCAGGGACCCATATGAGAAAAGAAAAGTTACAGTTCCACACATTGTAACTTGTAGATGGGCTATTTTCGATCACACAACAAATAAAATACGATTTCAGTGTTTAAACAGTTTTTTCCTAGATCCCTTGGAACCCTTTCAGGGACCCCTGCGGGGGCTGCAGACCTAAGTGTGCAGTGTGTCCTGATGTGTAAGTACAGTTTTTTGTCCACATGCCTACACACTATGTACTACTTGGGTGTAACTACGTTCATGCACATGCCTGTGCTGAAGACATATTGTCCTCATGAAGGTCTCCGGGGATGCCATACGGTAGTGGTCTCTCTGTAGTGGTCTCTCTGGCCAAAACACCCTTAACAACATAATAAAGCACACGTGGCATCATGCCGATTTTATCCCTCAGCATCGATTGCCAGCACCACCTGAAAGACACATTGTTTTCCCTTTGACAGCGCACCCAGCAAACCCCCCATGAAAGTCAGAGAGCAAGTTTCCTCTCTGACTCCCCTTTTTTTGTTTTACCGAACAGTGGGTGAAGACACCAAAGATGGGTCCATCGATGAATGGAGGGGGTTTAATATAGAAGAGAATGCCTCTGTTGTCTTCCTTCATTTGCACAGTGTTTGTGATTGATTACTCCCGGACTGTTGTCTTCATCCCTTAAATTGGCATGTTGTTGTTTTTTATGCAACGAGGGACCCACCCACCCCCTCACTCCCACTCTCTCTTCTGTCCACCCCTCCATGCTTAACTCCACCATCCCACTCACTGCTTCCCCAGATGGCAGATATACTGCCCACACATCTGCATTGTGTGCCAATCATAGATCGTGCACAGACAACACGTGCATGACACACGCACACAGCACACGCACACACAACACACACACACACACACACACACACACACACACACCACACACACACACACACACACACACACACTCACACACACACACACACACACACACACACACACACACACCTTCCAGGTGGGTGCATTGGGGATTACTTTAATTGCAGATTTGGGCGAAAGCCTCCAAATCCTCCTGCCCTCTCTTCCATCCTCTCCTCACTGAAGACAGTTTGGTCCTTTGTTTCAGGGAGCTGATCCCCACACTGCACCGGAGCCCTCTGAGGGCCTCCTGCTGAGCTCTGACCCCCCCAGGCTACAGGCCCAGCCCAACGCCTCCGGACCCCAGCCCCATGCAGTGTTCTTTGGGTATGTGCCATCAAGGGGACAGTCCCTGGAGGTCAGCACACGTGGGAGAGCAGAAAGGGACGGTCAGATGAAAGTAACAGTGGGAGAGTAGCTCAGAACCAAAGTGTCTGAGGCTGTCTTATAAAGATCTACTGAACTGGAATGATCATGTGCACATAAAGGTACATGCATCCACACGTGTGTGTGTGCACGCGTGTGTGTGTGTGTGTGTGTGTGTGTGTGTGTGTGCGTGCGTGTGTGTGTGTGTGTGTGTGTGTGTGGTGCGTGTGTGCGTGTGAATACATATACACTCTCAAGTCACAACCGATACCGTGCATGTTTGTGTTAACTCACGGTGGAGGTGTGACTTGTTTTGATGTTTAGCCTATAATCACCTATTTCACTTGAGGCAGTTTTTGCAGTCACACCAGGCAGACTGGAATTCACCTCGGCTGCCTACGTTGATTCCCCCGTAACATTTTCTGATATTGTATGCTTATACAGAGACCTGCCAGAACACTCTTTGTATGCTGCCACTTGGGCTGTAAGTTACGTTCTACCCCCCTTCATACAGCATGACCTTGACCTATCTGCCCCCTGCCACCCCACCTCTGTACCCCCCGACAAGTCGAGGATTCATACCCAGTCGGGGACAGCGTCCACCATGGCCGAAGAAAAGCTGCAAAACAGCCAAAGGCCCCCCAACCGTCGTCATAGAGTTGCCTTGAGTGTTTTGACAAACCCAATTTTTGCATCTGTTCTCCTCACTTACTTTTCCACATTGTTGGACCCTCTGTGCTATTTGGTTGGATAATTCCAGGGGTCTCAGATGTGACAGTGGAGGGTACCAAGATGGACTATATCCTGTTGTTCTTTGCTAACCTCATTTCGATGCTTGACGGAAACAAACAGAAGCGAGGGGAGGGAAGGGGGAGGAGGGATCGCACAAGGTGGACGATTTTCTAGCTCTGTGACGACAGTGATTTACAATTTGGCGAGGCTTCAAACGAGCATAAATGTACCAAAGTAGTGTCAGAATCACAAATTACTCTTTATACCCCCATGAAAATCCGCTTATCAGGCCATTTTTTGTTGTGGAGGGTGTTATCGAGTGGTTTGAAAGAGCCAGGTAAACGACCCAGTAAATCCTCATCTGGCCGGCAGATAAAGTTGCTGTCACTGCATGGACGCCTGGGGATGTGTGGCTGTGTGGCTGTTCACTCACTGCTTAGAGCATCAACACAAACACAAATCAAGCTCAACAACCAGGCAGCTTTTCAAGCTTTATGTAAAAGATTACACACGAAAAGAGACATTTGGCAGTCGAGAGAGGAATAAGCACCACAGGGGAAGTGATTTAAGGTGCCTCTACAACGTTTATGGCTTGGTGTCAGTACCTCACAGCGCCACCACACCAGGGTGTGTATGTAGAACTTGTGGAAGATCCATGTTTCACTGTGTTTGGGTGTGTGTGTGTGTGTGTGTGTGTGGTGTGTGTGTGTGTGTGTGTGTGTGTGTGTTTGTGTGTTTGTGTGTGTGTGTGTGTGTTTTGTGTTTGTTGTGAGTGCGTGCGTGCTTGTGTGCATACATTTGTGTGGGTGTGGCAGAAAGGTGAGTCAGTGAGAAATCATCCGTATTCAAATGTGCCCTCTTATTTTTCTCTGACAAAGGCAAAATTGTTTTGCAATGAAAATGAAATAATAACTAATATTTTTTTTTCATAGCAATCGTCCAAGCAATCAGG
>CM076977.1:31023264-31098264 GCA_039105355.1 Benthosema pterotum
GGCTATAGCCTTACGTTTTTTTATCGTTTCGATGATTTTCCAAAAATGACAAAAAATTACGAAACCTGGCAAAATGCAAGGCTATAGTCTTACGGTCTTGCATAGCATGCCATTTTTCATCATTTTGAGCATTTTTGAGCATTTTCGAAAAATGTCGAAATTTTGAAAAAACGCAAGGCTATAGCCTTACGTTTTTTCATCGTTTCGAGGATTTTCGAAAAATGACAAAAAATGACGAAACCTGGCAAAATGCAAGGCTATAGCCTTACAGTCTTGCACAGCATGCCGTTTTTCATCGTTTTGAGCATTTTTGAGCATTTTCAAAACATGTCGAAATTTTGAAAAAACGCAAGGCTATAGCCTTACGTTTTTCATCGTTTCGAGGATTTTCGAAAAATGACCAAAAATGACGAAACCTGGCAAAATGCAAGGCTATAGCCTTACGGTCTTGCACAGCATGCCGTTTTTCATCGTTTTGAGCATTTTTGAGCATTTTCGAAAAATGTCGAAATTTTGAAAAAACGCAAGGCTATAGCCTTACGCTTTTTCATCGTTTCGAGGATTTTCGAAAAATGACAAAAAATGACGAAACCTGGCAAAATGCAAGGCTATAGCCTTACAGTCTTGCACAGCATGCCGTTTTTCATCGTTTTGAGCATTTTTGAGCATTTTCGAAAAATGTCGAAATTTTGAAAAAACGCAAGGCTATAGCCTTACGTTTTTTTCACGTTTCGAGATGATTTTCAAAAATGACAAAAAATTACGAAACCTGGCAAAATGCAAGGCTATAGCCTTACGGTCTTGCATAGCATGCCGTTTTTCATCATTTTGAGCATTTTTGAGCATTTTCGAAAAATGTCGAAATTTTGAAAAAACGCAAGGCTATAGCCTTACGTTTTTTCATCGTTTCGAGGATTTTCGAAAAATGACAAAAAATGACGAAACCTGGCAAAATGCAAGGCTATAGCCTTACAGTCTTGCATAGCATGCCGTTTTTCATCGTTTTGAGCATTTTTGAGCATTTTCAAAAAATGTCGAAATTTTGAAAAAACGCAAGGCTATAGCCTTAAGTTTTTTCATCGTTTCGAGGATTTTCGAAAAATGACAAAAATGACGAAACCTGGCAAAATGCAACGCTATAGCCTTACGGTCTTGCACAGCATGCCGTTTTTCATCGTTTTGAGCATTTTTGAGCATTTTCGAAAAATGTCGAAATTTTGAAAAAACGCAAGGCTATAGCCTTACGCTTTTTCATCGTTTCGAGGATTTTCGAAAAATGACAAAAAATGACGAAACCTGGCAAAATGCAAGGCTATAGCCTTACGGTCTTGCACAGCATGCATTTTTCATCGTTTTGAGCATTTTTGAGCATTTTCGAAAAATGTTGAAATTTTGAAAAAAACGCAAGGCTATAGCCTTACGTTTTTTCATCGTTTCGAGGATTTTCGAAAAATGACAAAAAATGACGAAACCTGGCAAAATGCAAGGCTATAGCCTTACAGTCTTGCACAGCATGCAGTTTTTCATCGTTTTGAGCATTTTTGAGCATTTTCGAAAAATGTCGAAATTTTGAAAAAACGCAAGGCTATAGCCTTATGCTTTTTCATCGTTTCGAGGATTTTCGAAAAATGACAAAAAATGACGAAACCTGGCAAAATGCAAGGCTATAGCCTTACGGTCTTGCACAGCATGCCGTTTTTCATCGTTTTGAGCATTTTTGAGCATTTTCGAAAAATGTCGAAATTTTGAAAAAACGCAAGGCTATAGCCTTACGTTTTTTCATCGTTTTGAGGATTTTCGAAAAATGACAAAAAATGACGAAACCTGGCAAAATCAAGGCTATAGCCTTACGGTCTTGCACAGCATGCCGTTTTTCATCGTTTTGAGCATTTTTGAGCATTTTCGAAAAATGTCGAAATTTTGAAAAAACGCAAGGCTATAGCCTTACGTTTTTCCATCGTTTCGATGATTTTCGAAAAATGACAAAAAATGATGAAACCTGGCAAAATGCAAGGCTAGAGCCTTACGGTCTTGCACAGCATGCCGTTTTTCATCGTTTTGAGCATTTTTGAGCATTTTCGAAAAATGTCGAAATTTTGAAAAAACGCAAGGCTATAGCCTTACGCTTTTTCATCGTTTCGAGGATTTTCGAAAAATGACAAAAAATGACGAAACCTGGCAAAATGCAAGGCTATAGCCTTACGGTCTTGCACAGCATGCAGTTTTTCATCGTTTTGAGCATTTTTGAGCATTTTCGAAAAATGTCGAAATTTTGAAAAAACGCAAGGCTATAGCCTTACGTTTTTTCACCGTTTCGAGGATTTTCGAAAAATGACAAAAAATGACGAAACCTGGCAAAATGCAAGGCTATAGCCTTACGGTCTTGCACAGCATGCCGTTTTTCATCGTTTTGAGCATTTTTGAGCATTTTCGAAAAATGTCGAAATTTTGAAAAAAACGCAAGGCTATAGCCTTACGCTTTTTCATCGTTTCAAGGATTTTCGAAAAATGACAAAAAATAATGAAACCTGGCAAAATGCAAGGCTATAGCCTTACAGTCTTGCACAGCATGCAGTTTTTCATCGTTTTGAGCATTTTTGAGCATTTTCGAAACATGTCAAAATTTTGAAAAAACGCAAGGCTATAGCCTTACGTTTTTTCATCGTTTCGAGGATTTTCGAAAAATGACAAAAAATGATGAAACCTGGCAAAATGCAAGGCTATAGTCTTATGGTCTTGCACAGCATGCAGTTTTTCATCGTTTTGAGCATTTTCGAAAAATGTCGAAATTTTGAAAAAACGCAAGGCTATAGCCTTACGTTTTTTTTATCGTTTCGATGATTTTCCAAAAATGACAAAAAATTACGAAACCTGGCAAAACGCAAGGCTATAGCCTTACGGTCTTGCATAGCATGTCGTTTTTCATCATTTTGAACATTTTTGAGCATTTTCGAAAAATGTCGAAATTTTGAAAAAACGCAAGGCTATAGCCTTACGCTTTTTCATCGTTTCGAGGATTTTCGAAAAATGACAAAAAAATGACGAAACCTGGCAAAACGCAAGGCTATAGCCTTACGGTCTTGCATAGCATGTCGTTTTTCATCGTTTTGAACATTTTTGAGCATTTTCGAAAAATGTCGAAATTTTGAAAAAACGCAAGGCTATAGCCTTACGTTTTTTCCATCGTTTCGATGATTTTCGAAAAATGACAAAAAATGACGAAACCTGGCAAAATGCAACGCTATAGCCTTACGGTCTTGCACAGCATGCCGTTTTTCATCGTTTTGAGCATTTTTGAGCATTTTCAAAAAATGTCGAAATTTTGAAAAAACGCAAGGCTATAGCCTTACGTTTTTTTATCGTTTCGATGATTTTTCGAAAAATGACAAAAAATGACGAAACCTGGCAAAATGCAAGGCTATAGCCTTACAGTCTTGCACAGCATGCCGTTTTTCATCGTTTTGAGCATTTTTGAGCATTTTCAAAAATGTCGAAATTTTGAAAAAACGCAAGGCTATAGCCTTACGTTTTTTCATCGTTTCGGATTTTCGAAAAATGACAAAAAATGACGAAACCTGGCAAAATGCAAGGCTATAGCCTTACGGTCTTGCACAGCATGCCGTTTTTCATCGTTTTGAGCATTTTTGAGCATTTTCGAAAAATGTCGAAATTTTGAAAAAACGCAAGGCTATAGCCTTACGTTTTTTTATCGTTTCGAGGATTTTCGAAAAATGACAAAAATTACGAAACCTGGCAAAATGCAAGGCTATAGCCTTACGGTCTTGCACAGCATGCCGTTTTTCATCGTTTTGAGCATTTTTGAGCATTTTCAAAAATGTCGAAATTTTGAAAAACGCAAGGCTATAGCCTTACGTTTTTTTTATCGTTTCGATGATTTTCGAAAAATGACAAAAAATTACGAAACCTGGCAAAATGCAAGGCTATAGCCTTACGGTCTTGCATAGCATGTCGTTTTTCATCGTTTTGAACATTTTTGAGCATTTTCGAAAAATGTCGAAATTTTGAAAAAACGCAAGGCTATAGCCTTACGTTTTTCCATCGTTTCGATGATTTTCGAAAAATGACAAAAAATGATGAAACCTGGCAAAATGCAAGGCTATAGCCTTACGGTCTTGCACAGCATGCCGTTTTTCATCGTTTTGAGCATTTTTGAGCATTTTCGAAAAATGTCGAAATTTTGAAAAAACGCAAGGCTATAGCCTTACGCTTTTTCATCGTTTCGAGGATTTTCGAAAAATGACAAAAAATGACGAAACCTGGCAAAATGCAAGGCTATAGCCTTACAGTCTTGCACAGCATGCCGTTTTTCATCGTTTTGAGCATTTTTGAGCATTTTCGAAAAATGTCGAAATTTTGAAAAAACGCAAGGCTATAGCCTTACGTTTTTTTCATCGTTTCGATGATTTTCGAAAAATGACAAAAAATGACGAAACCTGGCAAAATGCAAGGCTATAGCCTTACGGTCTTGCATAGCATGCCGTTTTTCATCATTTTAAACATTTTTGAGCATTTTCGAAAAATGTCGAAATTTTGAAAAAACGCAAGGCTATAGCCTTACGTTTTTTCACCGTTTCGAGGATTTTTCGAGAAATGACAAAAAATGACGAAACCTGGCAAAATGCAACGCTATAGCCTTACGGTCTTGCACAGCATGCCGTTTTTCATCGTTTTGAGCATTTTTGAGCATTTTCAAAAAATGTCGAAATTTTGAAAAAACGCAAGGCTATAGCCTTACGTTTTTTTATCGTTTCGATGATTTTCCAAAAATGACAAAAAATTACGAAACCTGGCAAAACGCAAGGCTATAGCCTTACGGTCTTGCACAGCATGTCGTTTTTCAACGTTTTGAACATTTTTGAGCATTTTCGAAAAATGTCGAAATTTTGAAAAAAACGCAAGGCTATAGCCTTACGTTTTTCATCGTTTCGATGATTTTCGAAAAATGACAAAAAATGACGAAACCTGGCAAAATGCAAGGCTATAGCCTTACGGTCTTGCACAGCATGCCGTTTTTCATCGTTTTGAGCATTTTTGAGCATTTTCAAAAAATGTCGGAAATTTTGAAAAAACGCAAGGCTATAGCCTTACGCTTTTTCATCGTTTCGAGGATTTTCGAAAAATGACAAAAAATGACGAAACCTGGCAAAATGCAACGCTATAGCCTTACGGTCTTGCACAGCATGCCGTTTTTCATCGTTTTGAGCATTTTTGAGCATTTTCGAAAAATGTCGAAATTTTGAAAAAACGCAAGGCTATAGCCTTACGCTTTTTCATCGTTTCGAGGATTTTCGAAAAATGACAAAAAATGACGAAACCTGGCAAAAGGCAAGGCTATAGCCTTACAGTCTTGCACAGCATGCCGTTTTTCATCGTTTTGAGCATTTTTGAGCATTTTCGAAAAATGTCGAAATTTTGAAAAAACGCAAGGCTATAGCCTTACGTTTTTTTATCGTTTCGATGATTTTCCAAAAATGACAAAAAATTACGAAACCTGGCAAAACGCAAGGCTATAGCCTTACGGTCTTGCATAGCATGTAGTTTTTCATCATTTTGAACATTTTTGAGCATTTTCGAAAAATGTCGAAATTTTGAAAAAACGCAAGGCTATAGCCTTACGTTTTTTCACCGTTTCGAGGATTTTTCGAGAAATGACAAAAAATGACGAAACCTGGCAAAATGCAAGGCTATAGCCTTACGGTCTTGCACAGCATGCCGTTTTTCATCGTTTTGAGCATTTTTGAGCATTTTCAAAAAATGTCGAAATTTTGAAAAAACGCAAGGCTATAGCCTTACGTTTTTTTTATCGTTTCGATGATTTTCCAAAAATGACAAAAAATTACGAAACCTGGCAAAACGCAAGGCTATAGCCTTACGGTCTTGCATAGCATGTAGTTTTTCATCATTTTGAGCATTTTTGAGCATTTTCGAAAAATGTCGAAATTTTGAAAAAACGCAAGGCTATAGCCTTACGTTTTTTTTATCGTTTCGAGGATTTTCGAAAAATGACAAAAAATGACGAAACCTGGCAAAATGCAAGGCTATAGCCTTACGGTCTTGCACAGCATGCCGTTTTTCATCGTTTTGAGCATTTTTGAGCATTTTCAAAAAATGTCGAAATTTTGAAAAAACGCAAGGCTATAGCCTTACGTTTTTTTATCGTTTCGAGGATTTTCGAAAAATGACAAAAAATTACGAAACCTGGCAAAACGCAAGGCTATAGCCTTACGGTCTTGCATAGCATGTCGTTTTTCATCATTTTGAACATTTTTGAGCATTTTCGAAAAATGTCGAAATTTTGAAAAAACGCAAGGCTATAGCCTTACGTTTTTTCATGTTTCGAGGATTTTTCGAGAAATGACAAAAAATGACGAAACCTGGCAAAATGCAAGGCTATAGCCTTACAGTCTTGCACAGCATGCAGTTTTTCATCGTTTTGAGCATTTTTGAGCATTTTCGAAAAATGTCGAAATTTTGAAAAAACGCAAGGCTATAGCCTTACGTTTTTTTATCGTTTCGATGATTTTCGAAAAATGACAAAAAATTACGAAACCTGGCAAAACGCAAGGCTATAGCCTTACGGTCTTGCATAGCATGTCGTTTTTCATCGTTTTAAACATTTTTGAGCATTTTCGAAAAATGTCGAAATCTTGAAAAAACGCAAGGCTATAGCCTTACGTTTTTTCATCGTTTCGAGGATTTTTCGAGAAATGACAAAAAATGACGAAACCTGGCAAAATGCAAGGCTATAGCCTTACGGTCTTGCACAGCATGCAGTTTTTCATCGTTTTGAGCATTTTTGAGCATTTTCGAAAAATGTCGAAATTTTGAAAAAACGCAAGGCTATAGCCTTACGTTTTTTTATCGTTTCGATGATTTTCCAAAAATGACAAAAAATTACGAAACCTGGCAAAACGCAAGGCTATAGCCTTACGGTCTTGCATAGCATGTCGTTTTTCATCATTTTAAACATTTTTGAGCATTTTCGAAAAATGTCGAAATTTTGAAAAAACGCAAGGCTATAGCCTTACGTTTTTTCATCGTTTCGAGGATTTTCGAAAAATGACAAAAAATAACGAAACCTGGCAAAATGCAAGGCTATAGCCTTACAGTCTTGCACAGCATGCCGTTTTTCATCGTTTTGAGCATTTTTGAGCATTTTCAAAACATGTCGAAATTTTGAAAAAACGCAAGGCTATAGCCTTATGTTTTTTCATCGTTTCGAGGATTTTCGAAAAATGACCAAAAAATGACGAAACCTGGCAAAATGCAAGGCTATAGTCTTACGGTCTTGCACAGCATGCAGTTTTTCATCGTTTTGAGCATTTTTGAGCATTTTCGAAAAATGTCGAAATTTTGAAAAAACGCAAGGCTATAGCCTTACGCTTTTTCATCGTTTCAAGGATTTTCGAAAAATGACAAAAAATGATGAAACCTGGCAAAATGCAAGGCTATAGCCTTACAGTCTTGCACAGCATGCCGTTTTTCATCGTTTTGAGCATTTTTGAGCATTTTCGAAACATGTCGAAATTTTGAAAAAACGCAAGGCTATAGCCTTGCGTTTTTTCATCGTTTCGAGGATTTTCGAAAAATGACAAAAAATGACGAAACCTGGCAAAATGCAAGGCTATAGTCTTACGGTCTTGCACAGCATGCCGTTTTTCATCGTTTTGAGCATTTTTGAGCATTTTCAAAAAATGTCGAAATTTTGAAAAAACGCAAGGCTATAGCCTTACGTTTTTTCATCGTTTCGAGGATTTTTCAAAAATGACAAAAAATGACGAAACCTGGCAAAATGCAAGGCTATAGCCTTACGGTCTTGCACAGCATGCCGTTTTTCATCGTTTTGAGCATTTTTGAGCATTTTCAAAAAATGTCAAAATTTTGAAAAAACGCAAGGCTATAGCCTTACGTTTTTTCATCGTTTCGAGGATTTTCGAAAAATGACAAAAAATGACGAAACCTGGCAAAATGCAACGCTATAGCCTTACGGTCTTGCACAGCATGCCGTTTTTCATCGTTTTGAGCATTTTTGAGCATTTTCGAAAAATGTCGAAATTTTGAAAAAACGCAAGGCTATAGCCTTAGGTTTTTTCATCGTTTCGAGGATTTTCGAAAAATGACAAAAAATGACGAAACCTGGCAAAATGCAAGGCTATAGCCTTACAGTCTTGCACAGCATGCCGTTTTTCATCGTTTTGAGCATTTTTGAGCATTTTCAAAAAATGTCGAAATTTTGAAAAAACGCAAGGCTATAGCCTTACGTTTTTTCATCGTTTCGAGGATTTCCGAAAAATGACAAAAAATGACGAAACCTGGCAAAATGCAAGGCTATAGCCTTACGGTCTTGCACAGCATGCCGTTTTTCATCGTTTTGAGCATTTTTGAGCATTTTCGAAAAATGTCGAAATTTTGAAAAAACGCAAGGCTATAGCCTTATGCTTTTTCATCGTTTCGAGGATTTTCGAAAAATGACAAAAAATGACGAAACCTGGCAAAATGCAAGGCTATAGCCTTACGGTCTTGCACAGCATGCCATTTTCCATCGTTTTGAGCATTTTTGAGCATTTTCGAAAAATGTCGAAATTTTGAAAAAACGCAAGGCTATAGCCTTACGTTTTTTTTATCGTTTCGATGATTTTCCAAAAATGACAAAAAATGACGAAACCTGGCAAAATGCAAGGCTATAGCCTTACGGTCTTGCACAGCATGCAGTTTTTCATCGTTTTGAGCATTTTTGAGCATTTTCGAAAAATGTCGAAATTTTGAAAAAACGCAAGGCTATAGCCTTACGCTTTTTCATCGTTTCGAGGATTTTCGAAAAATGACAAAAAATGACGAAACCTGGCAAAATGCAAGGCTATAGCCTTACAGTCTTGCACAGCATGCAGTTTTTCATCGTTTTGAGCATTTTTGAGCATTTTCGAAAAATGTCGAAATTTTGAAAAAACGCAAGGCTATAGCCTTACGTTTTTTTATCGTTTCGATGATTTTCCAAAAATGACAAAAAATTACGAAACCTGGCAAAATGCAAGGCTATAGCCTTACGGTCTTGCATAGCATGTCGTTTTTCATCATTTTGAACATTTTTGAGCATTTTCGAAAAATGTCGAAATTTTGAAAAAACGCAAGGCTATAGCCTTACGTTTTTTCATCGTTTCGAGGATTTTCGAAAAATGACAAAAAATGACGAAACCTGGCAAAATGCAAGGCTATAGCCTTACAGTCTTGCACAGCATGCCGTTTTTCATCGTTTTGAGCATTTTTGAGCATTTTCAAAACATGTCGAAATTTTGAAAAAACGCAAGGCTATAGCCTTATGCTTTTTCATCGTTTCGAGGATTTTCGAAAAAATGACAAAAAATGACGAAACCTGGCAAAATGCAAGGCTATAGCCTTACGGTCTTGCACAGCATGCAGTTTTCCATCGTTTTGAGCATTTTTGAGCATTTTCGAAAAATGTCGAAATTTTGAAAAAACGCAAGGCTATAGCCTTACGTTTTTTCATCGTTTCGATGATTTTCGAAAAATGACAAAAAATGACGAAACCTGGCAAAACGCAAGGCTATAGCCTTACGGTCTTGCACAGCATGTCGTTTTTCATCATTTTGAGCATTTTTGAGCATTTTCGAAAAATGTCGAAATTTTGAAAAAACGCAAGGCTATAGCCTTACGTTTTTTCATCGTTTCGAGGATTTTCGAAAAATGACAAAAAATGACGAAACCTGGCAAAATGCAAGGCTATAGCCTTACGGTCTTGCACAGCATGCCGTTTTTCATCGTTTTGAGCATTTTTGAGCATTTTCGAAAAATGTCGAAATTTTGAAAAAACGCAAGGCTATAGCCTTAAGTTTTTTCATCGTTTCGAGGATTTTCGAAAAATGACAAAAAATGACGAAACCTGGCAAAATGCAAGGCTATAGCCTTACGGTCTTGCACAGCATGCCGTTTTTCATCGTTTTGAGCATTTTTGAGCATTTTCGAAAAATGTCGAAATTTTGAAAAAACGCAAGGCTATAGCCTTATGCTTTTTCATCGTTTCGAGGATTTTCGAAAAATGACAAAAAATGACGAAACCTGGCAAAATGCAAGGCTATAGCCTTACAGTCTTGCAAAGCATGCCATTTTTCATCGTTTTGAGCATTTTTGAGCATTTTCGAAAAATGTCGAAATTTTGAAAAAACGCAAGGCTATAGCCTTACGTTTTTTCATCGTTTCGAGGATTTTTCGAGAAATGACAAAAAATGACGAAACCTGGCAAAATGCAAGGCTATAGCCTTACAGTCTTGCACAGCATGCCGTTTTTCATCGTTTTGAGCATTTTTGAGCATTTTCAAAACATGTCGAAATTTTGAAAAAACGCAAGGCTATAGCCTTATGTTTTTTCATCGTTTCGAGGATTTCCGAAAAATGACAAAAAATGACGAAACCTGGCAAAATGCAAGGCTATAGCCTTACAGTCTTGCACAGCATGCCGTTTTTCATCGTTTTGAGCATTTTTGAGCATTTTCAAAACATGTCGAAATTTTGAAAAAACGCAAGGCTATAGCCTTATGTTTTTTCATCGTTTCGAGGATTTTCGAAAAATGACCAAAAATGACGAAACCTGGCAAAATGCAAGGCTATAGCCTTACGGTCTTGCACAGCATGCCATTTTTCATCGTTTTGAGCATTTTTGAGCATTTTGGAAAAATGTCGAAATTTTGAAAAAACGCAAGGCTATAGCCTTACGTTTTTTTATCGTTTCGAGGATTTTCGAAAAATGACAAAAAATGACGAAACCTGGCAAAACGCAAGGCTATAGCCTTACGGTCTTGCACAGCATGCGTTTTTCATCGTTTTGAGCATTTTTGAGCATTTTCGAAAAATGTCGAAATTTTGAAAAAACGCAAGGCTATAGCCTTACGTTTTTCCATCGTTTCGATGATTTTCGAAAAATGACAAAAAATGACGAAACCTGGCAAAATGCAAGGCTAGAGCCTTACGGTCTTGCACAGCATGCCGTTTTTCATCGTTTTGAGCATTTTTGAGCATTTTCGAAAAATGTCGAAATTTTGAAAAAACGCAAGGCTATAGCCTTACGCTTTTTCATCGTTTCGAGGATTTTCGAAAAATGACAAAAAATGACGAAACCTGGCAAAATGCAAGGCTATAGCCTTACAGTCTTGCACAGCATGCCGTTTTTCATCGTTTTGAGCATTTTTGAGCATTTTCGAAAAATGTCGAAATTTTGAAAAAACGCAAGGCTATAGCCTTATGTTTTTTCATCGTTTCGAGGATTTTCGAAAAATGACAAAAAATGACGAAACCTGGCAAAATGCAAGGCTATAGTCTTACGGTCTTGCACAGCATGCAGTTTTTCATCGTTTTGAGCATTTTTGAGCATTTTCGAAAAATGTCGAAATTTTGAAAAAACGCAAGGCTATAGCCTTACGCTTTTTCATCGTTTCGAGGATTTTCGAAAAATGACAAAAAATGACGAAACCTGGCAAAATGCAAGGCTATAGCCTTACGGTCTTGCACAGCATGCCGTTTTTCATCGTTTTGAGCAATTTTGAGCATTTTCGAAAAATGTCGAAATTTTGAAAAAAACGCAAGGCTATAGCCTTATGTTTTTTCATCGTTTCGATGATTTTCGAAAAATGACAAAAAATGACGAAACCTGGCAAAATGCAAGGCTATAGCCTTACAGTCTTGCACAGCATGCAGTTTTTCATCGTTTTGAGCATTTTTGAGCATTTTCGAAAAATGTCGAAATTTTGAAAAAACGCAAGGCTATAGCCTTACGTTTTTTTTATCGTTTCGATGATTTTCCAAAAATGACAAAAAATGACGAAACCTGGCAAAACAAAAGGCTATAGCCTTACGGTCTTGCATAGCATGTCGTTTTTCATCATTTTGAACATTTTTTAACATTTTTGAAAAATGTCTAAATTTTGAAAAAACGCAAGGCTATAGCCTTACGTTTTTTCACCGTTTCGAGGATTTTTCGAGAAATGACAAAAAATGACGAAACCTGGCAAAATGCAAGGCTATAGCCTTACGGTCTTGCAAAGCATGCCATTTTCCATCGTTTTGAGCATTTTTGAGCATTTTCGAAAAATGTCGAAATTTTGAAAAAAACGCAAGGCTATAGCCTTACGCTTTTTCATCGTTTCGAGGATTTTCGAAAAATGACAAAAAATGACGAAACCTGGCAAAATGCAAGGCTATAGCCTTACAGTCTTGCACAGCATGCAGTTTTTCATCGTTTGGAGCATTTTTGAGCATTTTCGAAAAATTTCGAAATTTTGAAAAAACGCAAGGCTATAGCCTTACGCTTTTTCATCGTTTCGAGGATTTTCGAAAAATGACAAAAATGACGAAACCTGGCAAAATGCAAGGCTATAGTCTTACGGTCTTGCACAGCATGCAGTTTTTCATCATTTTGAGCATTTTTGAGCATTTTCGAAAAATGTCGAAATTTTGAAAAAACGCAAGGCTATAGCCTTACGCTTTTTCATCGTTTCGAGGATTTTCGAAAAATGACAAAAAATTACGAAACCTGGCAAAACGCAAGGCTATAGCCTTACGGTCTTGCATAGCATGTCGTTTTTCATCGTTTTGAACATTTTTGAGCATTTTCGAAAAATGTCGAAATTTTGAAAAAACGCAAGGCTATAGCCTTACGTTTTTCCATCGTTTCGATGATTTTCGAAAAATGACAAAAAATGATGAAACCTGGCAAAATGCAAGGCTAGAGCCTTACGGTCTTGCACAGCATGCCGTTTTCCATCGTTTTGAGCATTTTTGAGCATTTTCAAAAAATGTCGAAATTTTGAAAAAACGCAAGGCTATAGCCTTACGCTTTTTCATCGTTTCGAGGATTTTCGAAAAATGACAAAAAATGACGAAACCTGGCAAAATGCAAGGCTATAGCCTTACGGTCTTGCACAGCATGCCGTTTTTCATCGTTTTGAGCATTTTTGAGCATTTTCGAAAAATGTCGAAATTTTGAAAAAACGCAAGGCTATAGCCTTACGTTTTTTCATCGTTTCGAGGATTTTCGAAAAATGACCAAAAATGACGAAACCTGGCAAAATGCAAGGCTATAGCCTTACGGTCTTGCACAGCATGCAGTTTTTCATCGTTTTGAGCATTTTTGAGCATTTTCGAAAAATGTCGAAATTTTGAAAAAACGCAAGGCTATAGCCTTACGCTTTTTCATCGTTTCGAGGATTTTCGAAAAATGACAAAAAATGACGAAACCTGGCAAAATGCAAGGCTATAGCCTTACAGTCTTGCACAGCATGCCGTTTTTCATCGTTTTGAGCAATTTTGAGCATTTTCAAAAATGTCGAAATTTTGAAAAAAACGCAAGGCTATAGCCTTACGTTTTTTCATCGTTTCGATGATTTTCGAAAAATGACAAAAAATGACGAAACCTGGCAAAATGCAACGCTATAGCCTTACAGTCTTGCACAGCATGCGTTTTTCATCGTTTGGAGCATTTTTGAGCATTTTCGAAAAATGTCGAAATTTTGAAAAAACGCAAGGCTATAGCCTTACGTTTTTTTTATCGTTTCGATGATTTTCGAAAAATGACAAAAAATGACGAAACCTGGCAAAATGCAAGGCTATAGCCTTACGGTCTTGCACAGCATGCAGTTTTTCATCATTTTGAGCATTTTTGAGCATTTTCGAAAAATGTCGAAATTTTGAAAAAACGCAAGGCTATAGCCTTACGCTTTTTCATCGTTTCGAGGATTTTCGAAAAATGACAAAAAATTGTGAAACCTGGCAAAACGCAAGGCTATAGCCTTACGGTCTTGCACATAGCATGTCGTTTTTCATCGTTTTGAGCATTTTTGAGCATTTTCGAAAAATGTCGAAATTTTGAAAAAACGCAAGGCTATAGCCTTACGTTTTTTCATCGTTTCGAGGATTTTCGAAAAATGACAAAAAATGACGAAACCTGGCAAAATGCAAGGCTATAGCCTTACAGTCTTGCACAGCATGCCGTTTTTCATCGTTTTGAGCATTTTTGAGCATTTTCAAAACATGTCGAAATTTTGAAAAAACGCAAGGCTATAGCCTTACGTTTTTTCATCGTTTCGAGGATTTTCGAAAAATGACTAAAAATGACGAAACCTGGCAAAATGCAAGGCTATAGTCTTACGGTCTTGCACAGCATGCAGTTTTTCATCGTTTTGAGCATTTTTGAGCATTTTCGAAAAATGTCGAAATTTTGAAAAAACGCAAGGCTATAGCCTTACGTTTTTTCATCGTTTCGATGATTTTCGAAAAATGACAAAAAATGACGAAACCTGGCAAAATGCAAGGCTATAGCCTTACGGTCTTGCACAGCATGCCATTTTCCATCGTTTTGAGCATTTTTGAGCATTTTCGAAAAATGTCGAAATTTTGAAAAAACGCAAGGCTATAGCCTTACGTTTTTTCATCGTTTCGAGGATTTTCGAAAAATGACCAAAAATGATGAAACCTGTCAAAATGCAAGGCTATAGTCTTACGGTCTTGCACAGGATGCCATTTTCCATCATTTTGAGCATTTTCGAAAAATGTGGAAATTTTGAAAAAACGCAAGGCTATAGCCTTACGTTTTTTCATCGTTTCGAGGATTTTCGAAAAATGACCAAAAATGACGAAACCTGTCAAAATGCAAGGCTATAGCCTTACAGTCTTGCACAGCATGCCGTTTTTCATCGTTTCGAGCATTTTTGAGCATTTTCAAAACATGTCGAAATTTTGAAAAAACGCAAGGCTATAGCCTTACGTTTTTTCATCGTTTCGATGATTTTTGAAAAATGACAAAAGATGATAAAACCTGGCAAAATGCAAGGCTATAGCCTTACGGTCTTGCACAGCATGCTGTTTTTCCTCGTTTTGAGCATTTTTGAGCATTTTCGAAAAATGTCGAAATTTTGAAAAAACGCAAGGCTATAGCCTTACGTTTTTTCATCGTTTCGAGGATTTTCGAGAAATGACAAAAAATGACGAAACCTGGCAAAATGCAAGGCTATAGCCTTACGGTCTTGCACAGCATGCCATTTTCCATCGTTTTGAGCATTTTTGAGCATTTTCGAAAAATGTCGAAATTTTGAAAAAACGCAGGGCTATAGCCTTACGTTTTTTCACCGCTTCGAGGATTTTCGAGAAATGACAAGAAATGACGAAACCTGGCAAAATGCAAGGCTATAGCCTTACAGTCTTGCACAGCATGCCGTTTTTCATCGTTTTGAGCATTTTCAAAACATGTCGAAATTTTGAAAAAACGCAAGGCTATAGCCTTACGTTTTTTCATCGTTTCGATGATTTTCAAAAAATGACAAAAAAATGACAAAAAATGACGAAACCTGGCAAAATGCAAGGCTATAGCCTTACGGTCTTGCACAGCATGCCATTTTCCATCGTTTTGAGCATTTTGAGCATTTTCGAAAAATGTCGAAATATTGAAAAAACGCAAGGCTATAGCCTTACGTTTTTTCATCGTTTCGAGGATTTTCGAAAAATGACCAAAAATGATGAAACCTGTCAAAATGCAAGGCTATAGTCTTACGGTCTTGCACAGGATGCCATTTTCCATCATTTTGAGCATTTTCGAAAAATGTGGAAATTTTGAAAAAACGCAAGGCTATAGCCTTACGTTTTTTCATCGTTTCGAGGATTTTCGAAAAATGACAAAAAATGACGAAACCTGTCAAAATGCAAGGCTATAGCCTTACAGTCTTGCACAGCATGCCGTTTTTCATCGTTTTGAGCATTTTTGAGCATTTTCAAAACATGTCGAAATTTTGAAAAAACGCAAGGCTATAGCCTTATGTTTTTTCATCGTTTCGAGGATTTTCGAAAAATGACCAAAAATGATGAAACCTGGCAAAATGCAAGGCTATAGTCTTACGGTCTTGCACAGCATGCAGTTTTTCATCATTTTGAGCATTTTTGAGCATTTTCGAAAAATGTCAAAATTTTGAAAAAACGCAAGGCTATAGCCTTACGTTTTTTCATCGTTTCGAGGATTTTCGAAAAATGACGAAACCTGGCAAAATGCAAGGCTATAGTCTTATGGTCTTGCACAGCATGCAGTTTTTCATCGTTTTGAGCATTTTTGAGCATTTTCGAAAAATGTCGAAATTTTGAAAAAACGCAAGGCTATATATAGCCTTACGCTTTTTCATCGTTTTGAGGATTTTCGAAAAATGACAAAAAATGACGAAACCTGGCAAAATGCAAGGCTATAGCCTTACGGTCTTGCACAGCATGCCGTTTTTCATCGTTTTGAGGATTTTTGAACATTTTCGAAAAATGTGGAAATTTCATGAAAACGCAAGGCTATAGCCTTTAAGGCTGTATACCGAAGCTCGGGATTCGAACCATTAGCTTGTTAAGGTCGTCACACGAACGAATATTAATGATCCCGAACCATTCGTATTTATTTATATATTAACTTTTCTTCCCAACTAGTAGAACAGTTGCGATCGGCGCTGTTCAATGCAACCTGAATAGGGACAAACTGGAGTTGGAAATGCATTGTTTTCAATGAAGGTGTCCCATTCTCTATAGAAGTCTATGTAGGAGAGCCAAATTAGACTGGCTCCATGACGTGAACGGAGTTTGCGTAACTCTGCCTAGGGCTACTCTATAGCTCTGTGCGCTGATCTGACCAGCAGTGTTGCCAACTGCCAAAATCCAAAATGCGCTAGTGTGACTTCCAAAACGCTCTAGAATGCATTAGAATGAAATTAATGCACTACAATGAAACCAAATGGACCCTTACGGGTCCATTTGGTTGGGGCCTGTTTGGTTGGGGTCTGGCTGGGCCCTGGAAAAAAGCTAAATATAGTGACAAATGAGCCAAGTTGGCAACACTGCTGACCAGCTGCTCCACCACCACCGTGTTACAGGAGGAGAGCGAGGAGCTGACTCCTCGGAGGACAGCGAGGAGCTGACTCGTGTATGGATTATCGATATTACGTTAGCAATTGTGGGCTAACAGAAGGACCATTTGTGAGGCAGAGTAGTCTAATCATGTAAACAATAACCAAATAAACCACCGCTTCGTCCAGCCAGCGCCAGCGTCATGTACGCTATTAAAACAGCGTGTTACCGTGTCGGATCGGTAGATGAGAGAAAAGGACGTACACGGATCCCTGCACTCTCATGACTGATGTATTCACTCATGTCAATCACATCTCACAGCAGTAGAAAACTTATCTACCGATGACAACATCCACGGTTTTAATAGTTAGTAGAGGCGCGCGTGTGAGGGGGGGCACCATGCTGCTTTTTTTTTTTTGGTGGGGGGGGTAGCGAAGGTTCGAAGCTCGCACTGAAATTGGCGTCCGAAGCTCGAATGGCATTTTAAAGCGACTATACACCACTAATAGCCTTATGTTCTTTCATCGTTTTGAGGATTTTCGAAAAATGACAAAAAATTATAAAACCTGGCAAAAACGCAAGGCTATAGCCTTACGGTCTTGTACAGTATGCCGTTTTTCATCGTTTTGAGGATTTTTGAACATTTCCGAAAAATGTCGAAATTTCATGAAAACGCAAGGCTATAGCCTTATGTTTTTTCATCGTTTTGAGGATTTTCAAAAAATCACAAAAAATGACGAAACCTGGCAAAAACGCAAGGCTATAGCCTTACGGTCTTGCACAGCATGCCGTTTTTCATCGTTTTGAGGATTTTCCAAAAATGTTGAAATTTCGGGGAAAAAAACGCAAGGTTATAGCCTTACCGTTTTTCGCAGTTTTGAGGATTTTCAGAAAATGACGAAACGTGGCAACAACAACAGGCTATAGTACACGGTCTTGCACAGCATGCCGTTTTTCATCATTTTGAGGATTTTTGAGGATTTTCCAAAAATGTCTAAATCAAGAAAAATTACATAATATAGTATGTCATTTTTCGTCGTTTGATGATTTTCAAAAATGGCTATAGTACACGGTCTATAGTACAGCATGCCATTTTTCAATGTTTTAAGGATTTCTAAAGAAAACCTGGCAAAAACGACAGGCTATAGACAGGGTCTTGAACAACATACTGTAGTTTGTATGTTGTTCTGTTCTGTTGTACTGTACCCCCCCCCCTCTGTATTGTTGTCCTTTTTATTCTTATTTAGTTATTTATTTATCTTTTTTATTATTATTATTCTTTCTTTCTTAAATGTTTTGGTTACGGGATTGCTTTATTTATATGTAAAAAACTGAAAAAAACGAATAAATATAATTCAAACATACTGTAGTTTGCCATTTTTAATCGGAATTTTGAGGATTTTGGAAAAATGTCGAAATCAAGAAAAAACGGCATAGTCTAGCATGTGGTTTTTTGGGTTTTCATTTTTCTAAACTTGGCAAAAACGACAGGCTATAGTACACAGTCTTGGGCAACATGTAGTATGCCGTTTTTAATCGTTTTGAGGATTTTCGAAAAATGACAAAATCGAGAATTTTCGACATACTATAGGCCAAAATTCTCGATTTCGACAATCATCGTTTGAGGATTTTCGAAAATGTCGAAATTGAAGAAAAACCACAGGCCACAGTGAAAAACCACAGTGGTCTAAGACAACTTGCCATATGCTGTTTTTCATAGTTCTTGAGGATTTTCGAAAAATGCTATAGTCCTAGTAAAAATACTATAGTATGTTGAAAATCGTCTTTTGAAGATTTTCGAAAAATGACGAAAGCGATAAAAAACAACATATTGTGTGCTGTTTTTGTTTTTAAGGATTTAAAAAAATATATAAATTACCTCCACTGCAATCTGCATGTATATTGTAATTTAAGTGAAATCTGAAATCCTGTTTATTTAGCTGATATGTCAATTTAAAAATTTAATGGTTTGCCTTTTTTAAATATTTGATTTAAATTTTTCCACATCTCAGATAGGGAGAGACATGCAGAAAAGGTCATCATGAACTATAGTATCACTAACTACACATTCAAAATGCAGAAATGTTAACTGATAATGAAACGCTTGATTTAGTGTAATTTAATTAATCCATGCTTGATTTAGTGTAATTAAGTGCATTATGCTAGTACATATAAATAAATTTATTGCTAACTGACATATATACTGTATAAACATATAGGACAAAATTGAAACATCAGGCTCACACCTCAGGGATTCGAACCCTGTGCCTGGACCCAGTGGCTCACAGGAGTACCGATTACCGGTGTGTTGTGCATATTCAAATTGTGTCCTACATGATAACACTATCCAAATAGATGTTATATTGAGGGGGTCTGGCTAAGGGGGAATTATGAGGATTGTCATACAGTGCAGCTTGTAGAAGTTGGTTCTTAGTCCACTCAAAATACTGTATGGGCGAAAAACAACAACAAGAATTCCTCCTCTATAGATCCAGAACATTCTGGTCTAATCTTTTGTGGTTTTGAGATTTCTGCTGTAAAGATGTTTGTGGTCACTCCAATACAATATAGTTCAATGACATTAAGTTTGTGGTGTTCAAAGCACCAAAAAAGCACCATTTCAAAATAAATACTCAATAGCAATGTTTGTTTTCTTTTTTCCCCTTTACTTTATTACTCACAGCTCATACACAATATAAGCTTTGTTTTTACGTATTCAACAATTATGTTCATGTCTGCACTTTAAGCAACATCATTTCACACAATAGGCCTACAATATGACGTCACACTAAGAACAGCATCCACTATGTCACTATGGCAGGTGGCTGTCCAGAAAACTGGAACCCATCAAGAACAAAATAGAATAGAAAATAAATAAATAAAGCATACTCGCCGACAGCAACAACAGGACACACTGTAGAATGTGGATCACATACTCTATCTTCACCAGGCTAGGTGGCCTATACCCAGGGGCTGAGTCAGAGGTAGAAAGGGACAATGTAGGGCTCATGTGCAGAATCTCTTAAATGTATGTGGCAGGAGGTTCATGTCCCTATATGTGAGAAAAATATACCCACAAAATAAATTTGGTGTATATTCTTATGTAGACTTTTGTGAATTTAGACACATACATTATATTTGCTGTGATAATGTCACTTGTGGTACCAGTGGTGACAGTGTTCCAGTCCAATTAAACTCCCAGGACTTCCCTGTGCAATCTGCGGTACCTGTGCAATACCTGCAGTGCTATCCATCATCCCATTCAGACACAGTCACAAACATTTATCTGCATGTGTCCCATAACCTCCTTCCATCTGGCTATTGAGATCTTAGGAGGTTTTAAGTAATGATTGACACTTTGACAGGCTCTTGTTTGTCATAGTTCAAGTGTGTGTGTGTGTGTGTGTGTGTGCGTGTGTGTGTGTGTGTGTGTGTGTGATAAGAGGTGATAGGCCTGCCCCCCACCTCATTGAGACCTCACAAACTTTCTCATGTGACTGTGCTTTCAGTTGCGTGACTGATCAGTGAAGGGGGCCTGTCAATTAGTCAGTTGCTTAATTACACTCCATATTGCTCCATACTGCTCCTGACATCAGTGAAAAAATGTCCTGCAATCAGAAAATTAATTTGGCTTTACCCTAATACCCCCCACACCACCCCCACACCCATACATAAATAAATGCCTCGCTCAAACATAGCATCAGGCAAAGGCATTAAACGCAGCAGATCTGCAAGCTTACAAAATACAACCTACGACTCAAAGTGATACAAGCTTTTAGATCCACTATACTTGTATAATTTGTATCCGGAAAAGTAACTTTTTTGACATGACGTTTCCACCCAACAGAAATAATTGTTTGTTGTTCAAATACTGTATTGCACTGCATGGCAGATTCACACTAACCTCTCAATAACCTCTCCCTCCTAGCCCCTATAGTGCTTATGGATGTACTTACTATACTAGAGTATACTAGGTGGCTAGAGTAAAGCCTGATACTGTATTTAATAATGTAATGTTGCTTTGTTTTGTTTACTGTATTTAGGTAGATGCACACAACATTTCTTTTCTCTACCTGCATTAAAAACACTCAAAACTGGCCATCCGTTGCCATTAGCATTCAATGTTTGTGTTTACACAAATCTGGCCATTTATTGTCAACGACATTCAATGTTTGTGTTTACACAAACACTTAAAGCTGGGTGTAGGAGGAGCTAGTTGAGCTAGAGCCACTATAGTCGTACTTGATGACTGATTTATACTATCATGCCAGGCTGTGCCACGCACCAAAATAGCAGATCTGCAAACTCACAATGCATTGCCCTGCAATGTGTTCGCAGATCATCTGCTTTCGGTGCACAACACCGACACACGACCAAATATAAATCAACCTTAAAAGCAGGTGCTCCCTACATCTCCCATCTCTCCTCTATATTATGTACACATATACCTTTGAGTAGAGTCCTCTGGGTCCCCCACCCCTGCCCCCCCCTGCAACCCAACCTCCGCTGAGACCCCCTCTCCTCCTCTCCATTTCTCCCTCAAAGGTTGCAGGTAAATGGGGTAATCTTCTGACCCATCGCCCCCCTCTCTACATGGATGAAACCCAAGCCCCCCCCTTCCCCATCCTAGAGCTGGATCCCCCGCCTGCCGACTATACCAACACATCCAACCACCTCCCCCACCCCCTCCCCTCTTTTTCCTCATATCTAATCACAGTCCATTAGCCGCCCCATTAAAATTCTTTTGTCCAATTTGGGAGGAATGCTACCCTCGTGGAAAAACAGAACGCCACAACAATAGAGCCTTTTCAAAACGCTGCAGCGACTTTTAGTAGCGAGAGTCACTGAGGACCGCCACCCACCACCACCCCTACTGTTTCCAATCAGGGTCCCTGTCTGCTGTAGTGTGTGTGTGCACACATGTGTGCACGAGTGTGCGTGTGTGTGTCTGAGAGGGGGTGGGGGGCTTGTGTTAGCTTGGTTGGCAAGTGGACATTGTTAATTCAACAGTGACATCATTGCTCATTGAATAGCACCATTATTCAAGGACTACATGACTTTTAGTGACATTCCATGGGAAACGGCACGGTGACTTTACCGCAAATCAGGAAGTGCAGAAAGGAGTGGGAAGGTAAAGGCCAGTTTGTGTCAAGGTCTGTCATCCCCCTTAATATACCGTGTGGTTGTGTCTCATCTGTGTGTACATCAGCAGTACTTTGACATCATTCCTGCACTGTAGCTTATAAAGTATAACATTAGATTCAATTAAAACCCTATTTCGCTGGATTCAACGGAACCTATGGTGAGTGATGCATGGGCAAAAGTCGCTGAGGAGCAGACCTTTATGTAAGTACTGTACTTCAATACTTTTACTAATGCACCTACATCTTGGAACCACATACCCGTAGTTTCACTGGGTGAAAACTTTAGTTAATTTGTACATTTTCATAATTATTTAAAACAAACCATGCAGGCATCTCTCTCCGAGGCACCGCTGGCCAACATGCAACCACTCCTATAGACAGGTATGTGTGACAGTGTCCGTAGCTAGGCCCCTGGGACTGTGGGTCTCTGTGTCCCTGCCCTATGTCCCTGGTTGTGTCTGAGCATGTTCTGTAAAGTGATAAAGACATCACAAGTGCAGTGTCAGACATCATCACACTCTCCTAGGATTTCCACTCATGAACATGGCCAATAATGAAATGCTGGAGAAATACGATGGAGGAGCAATGTTTCTGGAAACTGAATATTGTTTGCAAACTTTTTAAACTAGCCACTGTAGATAGGAAATGAGCAACTGCATGTTGAAATAACCCAATCATTTCCACAGGGAAATGTCCTGTTGTCTGTGGGACAATAAATTATACATGTCCTCCAGAGTTTACAGGACCTCCAGCAGAAGTGTAAGATCTTCCAAGACAGTGTGAAACGTAGAGATAAAAGCAAACACAAGCCAGAGTGACAAATGTCAGCTTCAGCATGTCCAGACATGCCCTCTGATAGATCGGACACCATAATGTGTACACTCTGCATCACTGTTGTAAGACACTTAAACCCAAGTAATCCTCTTCCGTTATTGATGTAAGTCAGTTAGGACAGCAGACTGTCAGATAGATATGGACTGGGACTTACAAGGTGAAATTAAAGGTTAACACCCACTAGAATAATCAGGAAGGCAAATAAAATCATAGCTGATAACTCTCACCCTGGAGGTATAGAAGTATTAATTGTTCAACATCTCGCTCCAGAGATATCACTTACCCTGTAGCTATTAGACATTTGAACTTGTCTATTACAACTGTAAACTATTACAGTTGTAATAATGCACGTATGTAGCAATATGCAATGCATATAGCACTTGTATAGGTAATTTCTATGCTGCTGGTCTTTGCACTGTACTGTCTTGTTGTATGTAGTGTATGTTGTCTGTATGTGTTAAGCATGAACCAAGACAAATTCCTATCAGCAACTTGTTGACATGGCAATAACATTGTCTCGATATTGGAGGGCCCCAGGTTCATGTACTTTTTATTTGCATTGTAATCCACATGAAATGATTTAAATTGCTGTGATGAGACATAAGTAAATCATGGCCGTTTTACTCATAAGGGTGTGAGGAAACGCTAATGGTACTGCTGCTGTATTTTATTTTTCTAGAAATAGAGAAGGTATCAGATATGAGTGACTGACTGTCATAAATGAGACACTTCCCCGTCCCCGACAATATCACCAGTTTATTTTTGAACAATGCTTACATTAGACGATTTTAAAGATACCCCCATGTTATTCTCACTGTCACGTCAGTGTAAGTCAGTTTTCCCTTGAACCTTAGGCTGAGATACAGTACGTCTCCTTTGAACCAAGCATGAAAGTCAATAATAAGGATGGGGGAACAGTATGTTGTACCCATTCCTTTCTTCATGACATGGATGCCTGGTCTGGTCTTATTTTATGCTCACTTAAGCTACCATATGTATTGTCTGGAGGCTATCTCTGAGTGTGTGTGTGTGTGTGCAGCAGACGTGTGCACGTTGCTGCGTGCACGTGTGAGTACATAAGGGGGTTTGTGAAGGACCTGAATGCTTTTTGGCCCACTGCACTACATAGACCTCTTTGTCCTTGATGAGGTGTGCCGAGTGTCTGACTGGTTGACTGGCTGACTGCAGGCTGACTGCTTGTGCGACTGTTTGGAGCTTGTGGGACCGATCCTCGCCATCCAGAACGTGGGAAGCTCTTCAAAAGAGATGTGTAGGCCCAGAAAAGCACACATCATCATAAGGCAGACATACAGTACGCACACGCACACACACACTGCCAAAAGGCCAGTACATGTAGGCTTATCTGTCGGTATTCTGGGACACTAGTCGCAGATGACAGGCAGGTATGACTGGCTAAGACATACTGATAACTGACAGGACTGGACATTAGACAGCATGTGTCTACGAGAGAGAGAGAGAGAGAGAGAGAGAGAGAGAGAGAGAGAGAGAGAGAGAGAGAGAGAGAGAGAGAGAGAGAGAGAGAGAGAGAGAGAGAGAGAGAAAGAGAGAGAGAGAGAGAGAGAGAGAGAGAGAAGCTTAAACCATGCATGAAAGTGATAGTGAACACTTGCACAGAGGTGTGTGTGTGTGTGTGTGTGTGTGTGTGTGTGTGTGTGTGTGTGTGTGTGTGCGCGCGCGCACACGCTCAAGGAGAAGGGCTACCATTGCACTCTATCAGTAATTACTAAAATGAAAATGAGGCCAGTGTTCAGAGGGGCTTTCCATTACTAATGTTCTAATATACCGTGTGTGTGTGTGTGTGTGTGTGTGTGTGTGTGTGTGTGTGTGTGTGTGTGTGTGTGTGTGTGTGTGTGTGTGTGTGTGTGCCTATCACAGTGGTGTGTTTTCTGTCTCTATTGCCAAGGGCTTCAGGTGTGCTGTGCCACATACAGTATCTGTTTCACATTAGCATAAAACACATGTGTGTGCGTGTTTGAGTGTACTCTGCAAAAATGCCCAAAATAGCAGATCTAAAAGCTTGCATAATCGGCTAATCGACTGTACAGTAAAGGTACAGTTGCAACTCAGGTCCGTTTGACTAAGACTAGAAGCTCTGGCTGGTGCCAAGCTGTAGGCTGTTGAAGTAAGATGTTAACACTGATTGATTGATTCCCTCCAAATAAGGTACAAAGTGTGTCCATTATTAGTTTAATATTCAAAGTATACAGATCTCTAAATTTTCAAATAAGGGACAAGAACTCATTCCAAGGCACGGGTTTGCAGCCCTGAATAGTGGCTGAATTTGAGAAGGTGTGTCCGGTGCACTGTAAGCCTAGATGTAATCCAGGGCAGGATGCGGGGGAGGGCGTTACAGTAGGTGTTAAGGCTCCAGTGCTTCCCTGAACCACTGCTGCTGACTGCTTCACTCAAGACTCTGTAATATGGAGCCCCTATTGGGTTTCAGTGGAGCCGTTCAGCCGCTATGCACGCCTCCAACCGTCACTGCATGGCGGTCTGAGAAAGCAGCCAACCGTATCGCCAAGGTCACCCAGCGTGGAGACCCAGCGCAGGCGCTGTGTAAGGTCAGACATTCCATAAAACATCTAGGGCTGTACACTATTTCAGAGTAATGGAGCAGAAACAGTTAAGTGACAGAGCAACACCTCCGGTAATGTGACTGCTCCGCTTTGAACAACCCAATCAGAGACAAATGGGGTGCAGTGTGAACTGCATAGCGATAGACTGTGAAGTAGTTATATGATCAGTGGGGTGTTTTTTTTTGGAGGGTACACTATTGGCTTGAATAAGGCTATGTTTTTGTTTGTTTGTTTTTTTCAAAGGAAACATCCTCAAAAAGGGTGTAATCAGGGACTAGACTATTTTGAAATCGTCTTGAAATATCGGGGTCATTGTCATCTTATATTTTCAACAATGCTCAATCATATTATTCCCTTCCACACACGTGTAAGTCAACGAATGAAATGGTTACTACTATGGTGTCTCTTTCAAAATAGCAAATAGTAATTGACAGTTTTCAGAGAGTTGACGTCTGGTGGTGGTGAATGTTTAATGCCATCAATAGTCAGAATAATACAAATATAGTGGGTAATATAGTGGTTAAAATATGTATATATATACATTTTTTTTTAAATTCATTACAGACATCCATTCATACAAGCCAAGGGAATGGTTTTATTTTTCAATACCGTTCCATATTGGCTAGAAATTATTTACCTCAATAAACAGGAGACTTCTTCTACACTAAGTTCTAAGTACACATAACGTGGGTTTACACCTTGTATCATCACGTCCGCCATGGCTCCATCTAGGTTTGTTTTCTGGCCAACCAGGGTTGTTGTTTGACATTTATGCACAATGTTTATAAAAACAGACAACTGAAGGGCAAGAAATATGTAAAAATGTAATAGGGGCACTCGCTTCAGACTTCACACTCAGGGCTGCTACAAGGACAAGCAGAATGATAATAAAATAGCCCAAAACTAAAGCAATAGGCATCTTAAAGGAACAGGGGGCCTGTAACCACGTTGACACATGCAGTGCTAATGAATGAGAGATGGTACAAAATGTGATCTATCACAAGGCATGCTCATTTCCCTGTCACAGTGATCCTTTCTATTGTCTACATGACATGTTATTGAAGCCTTTGATTTCACAGTTCTTCTCTGAAACATGATCTAAAGTCTGATTCATATTTGTTGCACAATGGTGTTGCGAATAATAGCGAATAATAGCCAATCTACAAGCTCAGACCACGTCACAGCACAAGTTTATTTTTGATGTGCGGCACTGACACGACGCAACCTATAACTGAGGCTGGAAGAGGACAATGTGGTACATCACAACACGTCAAGGCTTTCCTGTCATGGAGTCGTGTCATCACCAGATGCCCCTTTATTTCCCGTCCCTGGCGTCCATGGCAGCAGGACCCAGCTGTCTTTTCAAAGGACAGGACACGTCAACGCAAAAGACTGTCAGACGGAGTTTAGTCCATCAGGCAACTACCTGTCAACAAGGTCCTCCTTTCTTACCCTCTCACCTCTGTCTCTTTCTAGCGAGTTGGTGAGAACATTTAATACCTTTTTGACAGACCCTTCTCAGTTCAGCCAAACGGTGTTAGCTAATCCATTATCTCCCTGTACTAGCTTCAGATGGGATGTTAGTATCTGGTTTACGAGACAAACAACTATGTTTGTGCACCCGACAGATGTTTATTTGGTGAAAGTGGACCATTAAGACTGACTGACTGTTGGCTGGCAGTTTGGCTCAGTTTGTTGACTTCCCTGATCTTTTAGATCAGTGTGCTTAAAGCATTAAAGGAGCTAGCAGCAGGAGCGTTTATTGGGCGATGTTAAACAGAAGCTTTTGAAGATCAGTGGGGACTAACTGTTTGATAACGAGAGACTGATTGGAACCAGTGTGACATGAGAGGCAGGGGGCTCGTCTGTGACACTGGGGACCCGACTGAAGAGAGCTTGACCTGCTGTGTGAGTCTGATAGATTCACACATAAAAAAGTACGATTACGACCAAAGGACAAGAGTGTAATATCTATAGAAAAAGGCTGGTTGTTTTTCAATTTAATACATTTCTCAACCAGGTCAGGTGTGCAGCAATGTAGAGATTCTTTTGGTTTTCATCAGTATTACAAGCAAAGATAAATACAATACAAAAGACATGTTGTTACTTGCCCGTGGTAAAAGTATTCATGAGATTTTCCCTCCACCCTCAAGCCCAAATCAAATCAAATCGGCACAGCAGATATCTCATGATCTAATGAGCAACTTGCAGAACGAAGCTTATTGATTTTGGTGACCCCATGGCCTTTCCTCTCTCCCCAAACTTTCCGGTTGGGTGAACGGAGCAACTAGATGCTGCTGGTAGATAGCTTCATACATATTTATTATTTACACTCTAGACCTGCACTTGCGTCATACAAACTTCTCTTTTTTCTTTGAGTTAAAAGGTTATAGTATTTTGTGTAAAGCTTTTTAACACTGGCATTGAGGGGAAAAAATGGTGTTTACTGTGTAGCCACCGCCTCTGGGCAGTGGTGGCTCAGGGGTAGAGTGGTTGGATGGTAAGCACAAGGTTGCAAGTTCAAACCTGGGCTCTCCCAGTTAGTGTCGATGTGTCCCTGAGCAAGACTCTTAAACCATAATTTTCTCCCAATGTGCTGGCCAGTACCTTCTACGGTTTCCATTGCCATTGGTGTGTGAATGGCAATGAATGGAATCCACAATCTATGTTAAGCACCTTGGATAAAGGCACTATATAAATGCACAATTTACCCTTTGTTATAATCACAATCTGTACATGTACCCATAACACAAACACAAACACTGGTTTATATGTATGCAAATTAACTACGCAAAATAGTTTCTTGCTGTGCATTATGCACTGACCCATACCACACTTCATCAAAATAAAAGTTGTGAAATAATTGCATGGCTTATTTGAGACGCTCATGGTGTGCAATGACCTTAACTTTACATTAGATTGATTCAGCAGCTTGGCGTCTTACAGATTACAGTGATTCAGCTAATAATACAACACCAAGGTAAGGTGCATGCAGTGAGTGAACAGGTAGGGGTCTGGTGTCTTGCTCAGAGACATGTTGACAGGACATATGGTTGTTGATGGACACACATGCTGTCTGTGACCTTCACGTTACATGACTGTATCTACACAGTCTGATGGCTGCCCTACCAACAACCTTTATATTTTCTACAGCAATAGTCGGGACAAAATATCCTTAGTCACTTCACACATTAGATGAGACCTGTTTAAGTCCCCCGCAAACAAACCTATATTATGTGTATTGTGAATGTTGTGAATATGAAAATATGCGGCCCTTTGGCTGACCCTAACCGGCCCGGGGACCACCAGTGGTCCTTGAGAGAGTTCCAGTTAAATGTGGAGAGTTGGTTAACCAGATGTAACTCTTTGAGAGTGTAAAAATGAAACCAAATGGACCCTTGCGGGTCCATTTGGTTTCATGTTTACACTCTCAAGAGTTAAAATATTCATCATTTGAATTACCTAAAATCTACAGAATCAGATAATGTAAAAGAATGGTAATTTTTATCTATGTTTGCCTGTTTTGTTTCCCAAATCCAGCCAGGTATTGTGAACAAAAACAAAATAAATCTTTAGTTTTGGGGTCTGTGGGGCTAAAATGTCATCAAATGGTGGTCCTTTGTGGCTCAAATTCTGAATAAATTGAGGGCCCCGGTATCAAAAAGTTTGGTCTTACTCTTACTTTCATCTTGAAATTAAATTAATACTACGGAGACTTTAGTTCAGCCTTTAGTCTTGGCCCTCCACAATATTTTATGTATCTCATGTGGCCCCTTGGAAAAAAGAATTGCCCACCCCTGACCTAGACTGTCAACAACTGATCAAATATGACCACATGTGTTTAGGACTTTAAAAATATCACTATATTCACTATATTATTTTAGCTATATTATTTATCTCAATACATGAGTGCTAGGCCTATATGTTTGTGACTATTTTGCGTATTTAGGGGCACATAAAATGATTAATCTTTCTGTGTGGTCTGTGTACATTATCAGACGGACTTGCAGAGCACATGGTGTACTTCCTGCTGTCTTCACGGTGTTGCTGAGCTGTGTGTGTGTGTGTGTGTGTGTGTGTGTGTGTGTGTGTGTGTGTGTGTGTGTGTGTGTGTGTGTGTGTGTGTGTGTGTGTGTGTGTGTGTGTGTGTGTGTGTGTGTGCTGCACTGTGATACGGACTGCCTCCTATCTATCATTCTCCCCTCTGACCTCCGTCAATGGAACAGATCATCCTTCAGGCATTCAATACATTCCTCAAATATCTGCTCCGTTTGCCTATAGGCTCTGTTATACACAAGGATGAAGGGAATGTATAGACAATTCATTGGCCATGTATAGCAAGAGAAAATACTGTATCACACAATCATATAGTAAGTAAAGACTAGCAGCTATGCATGGGAATCTACCACACATAAGGGGAGCATTGGTAAAGAATGTGCCAACAATAAATTTAACTCCATAGTATAGCATAAACAATTTACAATTTAGGCATTTAGCAGACTCTCTTAATTAAGAGCTATTTTAAGCTAAGAAGCTAAGAAAGTAACAGTAATATCGTAGAGTATTTACCTAAAAAGCTACATCTGGAGTATAACCATTACATTACAACTATATGCAGTTATGCACTATACAGTAGTACATCTAGTATATATCTATATTGTATATCTATAGTAAATAATGCAGTACAACTGTAATATCATACAGCATAGTTATATACAGTATAACTATACACAGGACAACTATCAAGAGTTTGATTGAAGTAGAGCTGTATTGTTGCCCTTGTTTTCAAACAATCCAGAAATCACTATAGAAAACACATAATACATGAGAGGCTAACAGCAACAGCAGCAGGTACACCACAAGGTAACCATACAGTTTAACTGTGATACACTATGTGATTCACTATACATGGACCATATTGGTTCATTCATGGCAATATGATTTAAAACAATCCAATTCATAATATGATTTAAAATCGACACAGTAACTACTTATGTATTTTAAGGGAATGAATAAGTAAACAGTGATTATCTGAATGTACCCTCATTTGAACGCATTTGGATCAATGTTACAAACCCATAACCGGACATAGAGACACAGAGGATACACACATTTATGTGACACATTGGTCACATAGATCAGTTGTATCGATTGAATGGAAAAGTGGGCAAATTGAACGCCTCTTTTTATTTTTCCTAGTATTGATACTATACGATTCAAGGCAATATCATATGTTGTGTCTTACTTTTGGATATATTTTTATTCTTGAAAGTAATATATATATATATGAAAACACTGCTATGCATTCCTATTGTACTATAGGCCTATGTGTATCACTTCATATGAAAGAATGAGGCCTATGTGGTCTATAAATGAGAAGTAAACTGTAGCCTCTGTTGTGTTGGCCACTAGCTGCTAGCACAAGGTTTACATCACAGTGCAGGAAGGAACTGAAACAAACTAACAAATAGTTCTCGACTTCAAGGGGAAGAAGAAAACAAACCCCAGAATTAACTCACAAACAAAAAATGTCATTATCACAATGTAAAGCTGAAAAGGCACGGGACTGTTATACATTTACAAATGAGTCCACATTGGCTTTGAGGGAGGAGAGGTTCATTGACGTTTCAGGGCTGCAGCGCTCTGGGGCTTAGCCAGTTGATTTTCAAATCAAGCTTTGTTATTGCAGGAGGCCAGGGGTAGAACAGATGCTTCACTCATTCAATCATGCATGTCACACTCCGGCCCTGGACCCTTTCTCTCTCTCTCGATGTTGAATACTGTTCCTTTCTGTATGGCAGTATTAGAGATTTACACGTTCACAAGGCATGAAGACACAATGTTAGCAGGGCCGGATCTAGGGATGGGCATTTATTATGCATGCTGCATGCCTGTTGCAAATTCAACAACAAATAATGTTATTATTGATGTTCTACTTGGCTAATAAAAGTCCTGCAACTGGAAATGGTATGGGTGTGGCTTCATCGCTTGTGGCACGAAGCGTCACGGGCAGCACCCATACCATTTTCTTCTGCCCCCCAATTGGGAAAAACATCCGGGCCTGATTCTTAGCTTGCAAATCTGCCATTATACCTACTTTTGTGCAACACTCTTGTATGATGAAGTACAAAACACTACTTAATACTTAAGTTGAATTATGGAGATTGCGCGAGTGTGTGTGTGCTGCGTGTGCATGCATACAGTACGTCCGTGCATGTGTGTGCAAACCTTGGAGAGAAGATACATCTGGCAGAGGGTGCTAATCTAAACCAGGTGGTTGGGGACCCGTCACCACTGCCTCAAATGTGACGACAAACTGTCAGCCGCCTCACAATGACCATCCCACACACCCCCCCACCCACCCAACCAGATGCAAATGGATGCAAACCCCAGGTGTATGAAGAAAAAGAAACGATTTACACTTTACTCAGTATGTGTGCGTGCGTGTGTGCGTACGTGTGCCGTGCGGGTGTGTGCGCGTGTATCAACACTGTCCCCTGCCAGGTCCACCCATAGGTCGTCACGTCGTGGTGAGCAGGGCCTCTCTGGGGCGTGGGTGGGTGTCAGAGGGCTGCTCACCCACCATGACGGATGGGAGAGAGGTCAGGAGCGTTTCATACACCACCACCCCTGACCATCTCTCAAACACACACACACACTTGAACCCCAGTAGCCCTATTCAGATCAACAAAGATCATCAAATTTAAAGATTCAATCACAGCCCTAAATTTGTTTATAAAGTTTTAAAGCGATTTCCTTTTTTATTATCTACTACAGTCCTAATAACCTCCAGGAAATTACATCTGGCCACAAAAGATTACAAGATGGTTTAAGAGCGTCTGCTAAATGCCTAGATTGTTAACTGTAATAGGTGTTTACTAAGGGGTGTAATCATTTGCAATGCAATAAGAGGGGTTTAATTACTTTTCCATTCCACTTCACTACACCACCCTGGTCTATCAATAAATATGCGTATCATTACAGCCCTATAGTGTTTACTGTCACATTCACAGTGATGCAACCGCTGGCAATGCTGCAGACGTTCTAGCGCAGTTCTGAACAGTGGCTGAAGCCTTGGAGAACTTTAATTCCCCCCAATACACACACACACACACACACACACACACACACACACACACACACACACACACACACACACACACACACACACACACACACACACACACACACACACACACACACACACACACACACAGTAGGGAGTTCCCGTGCGCTCTCTGGCCCAGCTGCCCAGCTGGGTCCTTCGATCAGCCCCTGACCACATCGGGGGAGGAAGTGAGAGGCTTGCCGTGCGTCTGGCCCTTGAGACAATACAGTAATTACTGAGGGATCTAGGGAGAGGAAGGGCCCTAAACCTTGTCAGCTGCACACACCCAGCCAGACCCCCCACAGCAACACAGAGAGAGAGAGAGACAGACAGAGAGATAGAGGCACAGACAGAAAGAAAGACAAAAATGGGGGTGGCGGGGAATCACACCCGTGTGAAGTAAGCGGTTGGGACGGTGGGTAAGCGGCCCTAGTGACGGCTCGGCAATCCAGGGTGCTGGCCTAGTTTCCGGAGAGTTTCCGGAGAGTTTCCGGCGAGCTTCCCATTCGGGAAATGATTACCGTGAACAAAATCTCATGCTCAAACAGGCAGACAGACCCAGAGACAGACGGACAGACAGACAGACCCAGGGACGGACACCCAAAGCTCCTTAATGAAGTGGTTGCACGCACCACTTAAAAATAAACAAACAAACAAAAAAAGAAAGTAAGCCTCCACAGTGCCGTTGTGCTCCTCGTCATTGTCAGGTTTGTCTCCTGTTAATCAGGGCTGAGATGACAGCCTCTGTCTGCCTCTATTAAAACGCATTCAACAAGCCTCATTAGCATAACTGTGTGGCGTGGCAAGTATGAAATCAACAACAATGCTGCGCCTCCTGAGCGTGTTTACCAGGAGTGACGGCTTGACAAATAAAATGGCTGAGGGGAGGAGATGGACGGGATCCGGGTGGGAGGTATAATATTAGGATGAAGAGGAAGAAGGCTATTGTGACAGATGTTTTGGACCGAACAGACAGAGATGTTGGGCTACGGAGAAGAGCAAAGAGGAACAAATGAACGGCATACAGAGAAGGTAGAAATAGAGTATGGCGCGTGTGTGCGCGTGTTTGTGAGCAAACAAAGACAGAAAGATAGATAGATGTTTGGTAACATCCAGCCCCTCCCTCCTCCCCAGGCCCAGCGTTCCAGAGCGACACAAGGTCAGAGAGTGTCGCACAGGCAGCGTCTTGTGTCCTTGGTCTGGCCCGACACTGGTCAGAGATGACAGCACCATGACGGCTCTCTGCCCCCCGTTAATGATAACCTGCCTCCTGCCCAGGGTTGAAGTCATTTACCAGCCCTGCACACTCCCCCGACTCATTTCTCAGCACTGAAGCACAGCCGCCATCCCTCAATGGCACATAACCCAGAGTACCAGAGACAGCCAGTATTTATCACACTAAGCAAATGCTAAATGACTATCGCAGAACTCTCTCTCTCTCTCTCTCTGTCCCTATTGCTTACACACACACACACTCTGCCCAGTGCGTGCCCCAAGAGCGTGGTAAGAATGTCAACTGTGCATAGCCTACACTACCTTCTGCCCTTGACTTGGAGGATGCAGATCCTGAGGTTGAAAGCATAATGTTTACTTCACTTTATTATAATAAATCTGAATGTGTGACTGACTCTAAAATAAGTGTGTATAAAAAAGTAGGGGTGGGACTCGAATAAAAAATGTAAAAAAAAGAATTAATTAGATTTTTTTTTAAATTAACTAGATAATTAAATAGGTAATTAATTGAGAACCATTTTTCAGTCCAGTAAAACAGATTGGTACATACTTTCATTTTCTTAAATTAAATTTCCCATCATCCACTGGGTTAACTAAAACCGTCTTGATTGGTGGGGGCTGTCACAAAGATCCTAATCCCATTAATCTGAACATGCACTGGAATTCCACCATCAGCATAACAGTTGTCCACCTTGTTTTAAGCTCTGTGTCCACACTGTGACATTGTTATGTTGAGAGTGAGGGTTATAGGATTAGTTATTTCGGACCAATACGACTAATTGTGTTGAAATCTAACCTCCGCTGGGACATCAAAATCAGTGGAGACCGTTCTCCTCTATGGCTGTGAATGCTGGACACTAACACAAGCCCAACAGAAATCCTTGAATGGGTAACATAATACTATGGTACTGAACATCAACCAGCACAAGCACATCACCTACAAGCGTCTGTATGGGGCATTACCATGTGTGTCAGAGAAGATAGCAAGGAGTAAGGAGAATGAGACTGAGAACGACACACTAACACCTAGAACTCCCAGCCAAAAAGCTTGTACTGTGGGAACAAACACATGGGCATTGAACAGAAGGACGTTCCACACCTACCTACGTGGAGATACTAAAGAAAGATGCTGGTGCAGAGAGCACAAAGGAGCTGGCCAGATGTATGGAGAACCGAGATGACTGTGGACACCGATGGAGGGGGCTCATCTGAGGATGACAGAGAGTACAAACATCTCAAATCAATCAAATCAAACCAACGTAACGTAATATGAATTCTTCTGCAAAATATACACATGCACATTCGCACAATATACTACTACTGTATAGATATAGAAAGTTTGGATGCAACATTTTGTAATAAACTAGCTTACTGTCATCTTAGCAATTGCCATAGTTGAAATCACAATGCTCTCTTTGAGACATGATTTGGCCAGTGATCAAAACACAATCAATTGCATTACTAGCATAGCACCAGTCCTGCTCCTCTGAACAGCATTATAGTTTACTAATTTAGGGAGTCAGCAAATTAGTCTTATCCGGAGCGACATGTGCAAAATCAGAGGCGGAAAGATCCCTAGTCAACAAACAAGATCACATCCAAAGACAACAATATAGGCGCCTCAGAAACGCCGCCATGCCATTAGTCCGAACTTTTAGGTTAACTGTTCCGAAAATACTAACCCTATTCTATCTCTAACCCTAAACATAACCACAAGTATGGGAGCATAACATGTTTGGAAAAATGAGATTTCGGAATTATGGATACTCCCCTCAGAAACTAGGATAGTAGGATACTAGATAATAATAATATCTAAAGATAATATCTATATTACAAAAATTGTGTTAACAAATAGGCAAACCAAAATTACATTGTATCTCTGCATAGTATAACTTGCATGCATCCTACATGTTTATTCTTCACCTTCACCCAGTGAGAGATCTGGAAAACGATATTTAACTCTTGTCCATGTTATTCTGAGCTTGTCAAAGATATAGCTTAATCTACCAAGCATGATCAGCTATGTATTTATTTGAAGGATCAATAAAGGATAGGCCTAGTTCTACATTGGTATAACCAACCCTGAGTAATTCACAGTGCAGTCTTTATTAAGACACAGATCATAGTCCTGAGAAGGAGACATACAGTAAAAGTGACGCCTCAAGCTTGGATTAGAATCAGATCCTCGGCTTGCAGGAACACTCGATGCTCTGGGGAGGGCAACTGTCTTAACTTCGATAGGATTTGTTGTGAAATGCATTTCGGGTGTCCAGTCAGTGTGATATGTTGCCTATTGGGCGCCGCATTCAAGCATCTCCACTGGTTACAACTGTTCACACTGAGAAAAGTGACAACACCAACTTAGCAAGACAGATGGCGAGACGGTGCACAGCCAATATCTCTACCTGTGCCTTATACTATCTCTCTCTCTCTCCCTCTCTGCTGGCCTGTCTCTCGTCTTACTGCGTCCACACCGGTCCTGCGGCTGTCCTTCGCTGTGGAAGTGAGTCCTAGATGTCAGCGACGTCTGTGGCCATATGGTCTGCTCCTGGAGAGTTGGCTGTGGGTGTCAGTCACTACTCAGCCGCCGGGGACAGGCCCAACGGCACATGGACAGATGACAATTACACGCCATGAGAATGTATTGACACACAGAGAGAGAGAGAGAGAGAGAGAGAGAGAGAGAGAGAGAGAGAGAGGATTTTGTTTATATCTCACATAAGGAAGGTGCTATGTAACTGCCAGGCATAAATGTCACAACTGTGTATTTTCGTAATGTTTTTTCATGAATGTATACAGTACCCTGTTGTACTGTATATCCCTCATCATGATGCAACAGTGGCTACAAGCTCACATAGCCACTGCATCACTATATGCGTTGTGAGGTTGTACATCTGATGAAATACGAATGATATAGGGTTGAAAGTATATTGGCATTTGAACCAATGACGATTATTTAAAAGTGCTTGTGACTCTAAATAATAAGGACACTGGATCCATCAGAAAACACATGGGTTCTTTTTTTGGTTTAATTTCCCAAAAAGTATTTTTTGTACTTTCCAGCGACAACATTGTGTGCAGATTTGCCAATTGCCATACATACAGTATGTTCCAATGACAGAATACAATGACACATGCACACATCGAATGCACACAGGCGTATCTCCAACATGCATCAGTGCATGTACTTCTGTGTTCATGTGATTACACCCCCCCCCCCCGCCCCCTTCACTTCACCCCGAGGACGTCAACAGAAACAAAGGCAAACTAATCTTGCTTGTCAGAAGCCAAGCGTTCCTTTATTGACATCTTGTCCTCTCCTGCTGACCTCCAATCTCGCGTTCTTCTTACTTTGCATCAGAAAGGAATTCAGGCATCTTCACAGCGCTATACGTCTCTGTGAAAGTTCCCTGCAGTCACTTATACTAAACACTTAATCACGTAGACGTAGAGTGCAAATCCTCCGTGGAGTCGCAGGGCCTTTGTGTCATCGAGAGGTTGTCTGAGAGAGCGTAAAGGGAGCCTTTCTGTAATGCAGAATCTCTCTCTCTTTCTCTCTCGGACCCTGGCTAGAGCTTCTGGGAAATTAAAAATATTCCCTCATTACGGCTATACATTAAATCCAAGAGCCTGGATTTGGCTTTGTGTGGGAAGCAGCCCACTAGTGTGTGTGTCAGGGTGTGCGTGCGTGTGTGCGTGCATGTTCTCTCTTTCCCCCTCTCTAAAACTCTGTTGATGAGAGGGTTCTTGTGTATATGAAAACATGAGTGTTTGTGCAAATGTGTGTGCATGCGTGCGCGCGTGTGTGTGTGTGTGTGTGTGTGTGTGTGTGTGTGTGTGTGTGTGTGTGTGTTTCATGTAAGGAGAGCAGCAAGAGGCATGAGACAGCATCATGCGGAGGGTAATCAGTCTTAATTGGCTCAGTCTGATTATTATTTATTATCATTTCCTGTGAAGCCGTTTCTTCACTGAACCTCTGGACGCACTCACAGGAAACAGCCACTAATTACTAATGGATGATGACAAAAAGGCTGCGAGCAGAGGTCAGCCAAGTGTGTGTGTGTGTGTGTGTGTGTGTGTGTGTGTGTGTGTGTGTGTGTGTGTGTGTGTGTGTGTGTGTGTGTGTGAGAGAGAGAGAGAGAGAGAGCGAGAGAGAGTGCTAAATCCGTGTTTGTACATATAGAAAGAGAGATATAGTAGCATAGTATAATGAAAGAGCTTCGCTCATAATCAAAAGGACAAAAACAAATCTTTTATCATCCACCTTCAGTGTCTCTTAATAATACAGTTATGTCACCGGATATTTCTCTGTGATGAGAAACTTCAACAAGCAAGAAACCAAACAGTAATAATAATATTCTCATCCAGACAATTTAGTGTCAATCATCTCACGTTCCAGCTGACAAAATAATGTCTTATTCCCACCCCGGCGCATCTCTGATCAAACAGAACTAATGGAATCAAAACAGGCTGCAATTCTCCTTTCCTTTCACTATAAGACTTCTCAATGTATGGTCAGGTCCCCAGCTAAATTATCTAATAGTAGAATTACTGTCACTCTAACCAGTATCATACCCGTACCGTATCATCAATCTGAACATGCAGTAGCAGATCTAAACATGCTGACAACATCTTGCAATGTGATCTCACATTTTCAAAAGACTTTGAATTTGTTTGTTGGTAATTGTTTTCAAAATTGTTCAGTTTACATCTTGTGTGTGCTCCTTGTGGGGACAACATATTCTTAGATGGGAATACGCATCTGCAGCCAAGTACTGACTAATACCACTTGAACATTTTGGAGTGCTTGACATGAAAACATTCGAGAGCTAGCGAAATATATATTGTTTAACCCCAGTGCACTGCAGTGCTGCATGGTGAGCTTCTATAGGCTTCACCCACCACTGGCTGGAATGTGATTTCTTTCTCCCCATTCACTGGAGTGGGAGCTTAACAGTAGGAGTTGTGCATGGGGTTTAGTCATGCAGGCCCATTCAGAACACTGCTCTTTCACAGGTACACCCACACAGGGCTTAGTGGGGCTGGCAGGGGGCTGGGTCCTGCTGCTCTTCATTCTAAGTATACCCACCTCTGCACCCCTACAGAGCGCGCGCACACACACACACACACACACACACACACACACACACACACACACACACACACACACACACACACACACACACACACACACACACACACACACACACACACACACACACACACACACACACACACACACACACACACACACACACACACACACACACACACACACACACACACACACACACACAGCTGAAAGAGCTCTGGCAGGGAGGTGGGTGGACAGGCTGTGAAAGAAGGAGAAAAGTGTGTGTGTGTGTGTGTGTGTGGGGGGGTGGTTATGTAATTGCTGCATCAGAAAAGGACCTTAAGACATCAGCCAGGAGATGCCAAATTGACCATTGATTTTGTCAATGTTTCCATTTCAGTACACATCGTAATTCAAATCTCTGTGTGTGTGTGTGTGTGTGTGTGTGTGTGTGTGTGTGTGTGTGTGTGTGTGTGTGTGTGTGTGTGTGTGTGTGTGTGTGTGTGTGTGTGTGTGTGCATGCTTGCGTACGTGCACGTTTCCATGCACGTTTCCTGAACACTGCCCCCTATAGCTGCCTTTCCTCAAGCTCTCAAGGCCTCCATCCATGAGTCCACATTCTTACTCATCTTCTTATTCGCCATTCACTGATGCTCTCAATCACTACAATATTCAATCTAACTTTATCATCTGTCTTCATTCTTGGCTCCTGATGGCAGTAACTGGAAAAATCCTTTTAGCAACTGGAAAGATTGGTTGGTAGAGATGGTTAGACGGATCCCCTCGAAGGTGAAGAAATTATTTTTTCTGGCCTGATTATTCAGGCAGGAGAGTTTTCTCTTGTGTTTTGTGGTGTCACAAATTTCTGTATCAATCATTAACTGTCAAAGCAATATAATGTAGCAGAGATTGCACACTCTAAGATGAATACAGAAGGCGATTGCATGAGCAGACAGCAGAATCATATTAAACAGTCATGCTGGTGGTGAAGTAGTTCTCTGAGGAAAACAGGAATAAATAGAGAGAGAGACTGCTTCACAGGAGCTACCATGACAACAGATACCACAGCAGGCCCTGTGCCATCTTCACTACTGTATGGAAATATTCAGATGGTTGGAACATTAATAACACAATATAAGACCAAAACGTTTAGAATTGATTGTAAAATTGTATTAATAACTTTTGAGGCCATCTCTGCTCTACAGTATGTACACCCTTCTGACCTTTCCCCTTGGACAATTCCAGGCAACTTTTTTTCAAGATCTATTAATACTAAATCAGATCAGTTTGGTTCTATTGCAAATAGTTTGATGTCGCTCCTGAATTTTGCATAGATTTCTTGTGCTTTGTAGGCACTCCACACCATGTTGCGTCATATCTACTACCTAGCAATGCCCCATAGTGGGTGTAAATCATGGCCTTGCGTGGCTTAGTGAATTAATAAGTAGCACAAGTGTGCTGGTCGTAATTGGTCTCCTTGGGCTGTTCGTTTAAGAATTGTCTGTCTAGGTAGGACCGCAAATGACAAGAAGATTTAAATGAAGCTTACTGTATAATGTGCCCAAATGGGCTTTCCATCTCGCGGCAGAAGTACAAGACTTCAGTGCGCTCACACCAGACGTCGGGTTCGAATCCATAAATCTTATGCGTTGCAGATTTAAGCTCATATAGGAGCTTTACTAAAATGTCGGGACCACGTTGTTTACTGCCCGATGAGGTTCAGATAGTGTCGGTGCAAATTAGGTGGCCCACTTTTTTCTTTCTCCGTTCCTCTCTCGTTTTCTCACCCATACATTCTCACTCTCTTTCCTCTCTCCATTAGTTGACACTACACCCTCTTCCCCGCCTCTCTCCTCGTCTCCATTATTTGACATTACATTACAGCTACCTTGATCCCCTGGCCCTGGATAAACACCATTCATCAAGGACAGATCATGTTTGCACATCCAACTCAAACAGCAACGTCAGAGGCGGCCTGAAAAATCACATAGCTCCTGACCTCCACCAGAGAAGGGGCGGAGGAGGGAGCAGGGAAAGGGCGAGGGAGAGGAAAAACAGGGCCAGATTTAGCCAGTCCTACTACAGTGGGCTGGAAGAATGGCAAGGTGGGCAATCCAAAGTTTTTCATATGAAGCAGTGGTTTACAACCTTTTTGACACCAGGGCCCCCTATCTATTCGGCATTTGAGCCACAGACCACCATTTGATGACATTTTAGCCCCACAGACCCCAAAACTAAAGATTTCTTTTGCTTTTGTCCACAATACCAGGCTGGATTTGGTAAACAAAACAGTCAAACACACAGATCAAAGTGACCACTAATCTTCTACATTCTCTAGTTGTGTAGACTTGGGCTAATTCAGATGATGAATATTTTAACTCTTGAGAGTGTAAAAGGAAACCAAATGGACCCTTACGGGTCCATTTGGTTTCATTTTTACGCCCTCAAAGAGTTACATCTGGTTAACCAACTTTACCAACCATTTAGCTGGGAACCACCTGGCACTCTCTGAAGTCCACTGGTGGTCCCCGGACCACTGGTTGAAAACCACTGATATTAGCTTTCATTGGGTGGGCTGGATGCACATTTGGGTGAGCTCTGCCCACCCCTGCCCCCCTCTAGATCCGGCCCTGGACAGAAAGGGGGAGAGAGAGAGAAAAAGAGAGAGATAGAAAGAGCATGACTGGGTGGAGGAGAAAGGAGGAAAGAGCTGGGCGTACAATTGTGACTGACACCTTGTGATCCCTGCCACCCCAGTATCTGGCCTATAATAACACAAACACACAAGCACGCGCGCACGCACACACACACTCCAGGTGCGGAGTCTCCCACTGATAAGTGAACAGCGAGCGGGTCATGAGGAGTGTAGATAGGCGCGGCAGACTAATGGACAGCTCCGTTAACGCTGGCGCTGCTGGCGGGTGATGTTAACAAGGGAAGTAACACAGCTCAACATCTAAACATTTACACTGCTGAGCGGCCAGAGATGGATCACCCCTACACTCTCCGTCTGCACCGGACCCCCCTCTCTTATCATGGGAACATAATTAGGACCTGACAGCTTGATGTGAGAGTAGTGGTTTTGTGTCACAGGTGGTGTCCAAACTACCCGCCGTTCAGATAGTTTTAAAATATATGTATGCTGTTGAAATGTTGAGTAAAGAAAGTGGCATTTCCATTTTAAAGCGGTAGCCTACATATCCACACCTTTAATGAAAAGGTTCTTGAATAAATATTAATAATAATGTGACCATAATAGAATCTTTCCGACAGCTGCATTTGTGTGTGCGTGGCAGGGCGTAGCTTTACGGATCAGAGACACCCTCGACTAAAACGCTGCTTATGGGCTCTGGAGGTGGTGTGTGGTCTACTCACATCCCCACTTGAAATATACTGTAGTAGCATCTATGATTGAATTGTTAATGGATTACAGATTACACCCTTCCATAACCGATACTTATCCCTGTTATGTCCATATATTGATGGGCATAAGAGGCTGTCTGATCTCATCAATATTTAGCCCAAGCATACTGTATATGGGATTGTCAATATATGACCATATTGTGACAGAACCATGATTTGATTTTGATCTGAGTGGCAACCAGTGTGGTTATATATGTATCTGACCTCAAACTATCTGACCTCCATATATGGAGCTGATCAGTTATCACATTCCATATTGATCCTCGCCGCCATGTCCTTCCTGTTCTGACAGTCTGTATGTTGACCTCATCAAACTCGCACACTAAAGCCAAACCACATGGCCAGTACAGAATTCATTCCATATGTTGATCTGACCCCCCCACCCCCCCACCCACCAATGCCAAAGCTCCAGCACTCGCCCAGCAGTCTGCCGGCAGGCAGATGCACACGGCAAGGTCGCTTCAGGGTGTATTACTGGTTAATTTAGCCTTAACTACATTAGGAACATTTGTCTTAGTGTTGTAGTGGGGAGAGGAAACCTCCCTCTTTTTGGTCAGAACTAATTTCCTGATTTCATCACCCAGTGACCTTGTGTGTATGTGTACGGGTTTAATTCATTGTGATTTTACAGGCACAACAAAGAAATGTTTGGGATGGTTGTAATGATAGACGCGTCACGTCACCTGACCACATCACAGGGCGAATTCATAATATAATGGAACATTTCGATAAAGGGTTTATGCCGCAACATCCCAAACAAGGATCTTCATCATACTCTTTCGCTTTTGACTGCATCTCTCTTTCTTGCACATGCGTGCGCACGCACACACGACAAATTGATACATTTACATTGTTTATTTTTTCTTACTATCTCTTCTTATAATGGTTCCACCCATACCTGCATGTGTGTGATTGTTTGCAGCCTTTTGATCCTTAAACCCAGAGTGATCATCCCTTAAACCCAGGGTCTCTCTCCTTTTTAGTACCGCGCCTGTCCCCTGAGCCCCCAGCAGCACATTTCCGCCTGTGCACTGGCCATCTATAGGCCATAGACGACTCTTTAATTGACCCCAGTGTGAACGTATGGCGAAGGAGAAGAGGAACGCGGCTCTGGCCGTCAATAATTTGGGAACCTTCTGGATGATCTGCCATTGATTAAGTGTGACTCATTATCTGAGAACGGAGTCAGCCCCTGTTCCGCTTGTGTTTGCCCGTGGGCCTCTGTTGAATGACGAATTAGCAATCAATATAACACAGTTCGATACATGTGTGATTGGGGCGCCGTGGAATCATGGCTTTCTTTCCTGATTCTGCCTGATATGGCTGTAAATCTAATTATTTTATGGGGCCGTACTGTAGCTAACCGTGGGTAAATCATTTTTTATGAGTGCTGTGTTGGGGTATGTCTACGGGCTTGGCAAGGCCTGTGGTACAAGACGCTGTAAAGGAACTGTAAAACATTGCTTAAACCATGAATGTTTATAAATAAATAATTAGCAAAGCACGGCAGGGAAGAGCAGAGGGAATAACTGGAATATTTATGGTACTGGTAAAAAAGTGTGAAATATGACCATGACGGCATGGGAGCAGCCTATTCATTTGGTTAAGTGAAAGCAGAGTTGGGGATGAAATAGGGCGTTTGCGGGTGGGCGTGAATGCTAGGGTGGAGGGGGGGCATGGCGGGGACGCCCACTGCCCACCACCTAACCCACAATCCTCCCTGGCTGATTAACATGACCCATCCTCTCTCATCACATTAGCTTGTGAACCATGTAGGCAATTAGAAAGATTAAAACCATAAAGGCAAACCCCACCGACCATAGCTCTTCTTAAAGGTTTAAGCAAAATGATGTTGACCACAGCTGCAAATGACCCCATTAAAGAATGATAACATTAAGCTTCTGGACACCTCCTTTTGAATATGTGCAGGTGGAACACTGCCACCCCTCCCTCTCTTTCTCTCCCTCTCCTCAAGGATAGCCTGGCCTCTGGCGTGTAAATGCAATTATCCAAATGACTGAGGCAACCTTTAACATCGGCATAATCATGTTCAGGGTGTCCTATTTGTACAATTTGTAGCTGGTAATTACATGTTTAAATTCCCCTCGCACTTGGAAGCCAGAGAGCCTCAGAATAAGCCGTTTGGTGACGGGAGTGTCTGGATTTCAAAAGGAACGACATGAAGCCTCAATCCAAAGCATCCCCTCTTTGCTTGCAAACATGCACAAACATAAACACACTCCAATCCCTTCTCCTGCGGGGGACGCTCCGAAGAGAATCACTTCAATCTTTTATTCATGCCGTTTAATGTAACCCTTTAATCTGGGCTGGAAACCAGGGTGCGGGGAAACGCGTGGGGGGGGCTGTCAGGAAGTACTGCAGGGGGGAACCTCGGGTGTATAACCCAGAGTACATGAGGTCCTATTGTGGGTCCAATCTATCACGGCGCCATTACACCGGCATTGTAAAAGCCGGGGCACGCCAACAGCCGTGCCCAAGCTCTGCAAGGCCCCCATGAGGGCTTCCTGCAGGCCTATATGCCATGCCTCGTGCCAGTTCTGCCCAGTGTGTGGGCTGTGCGGCTGCCAATTGAAACCTGGCTATACTGCCGTGTCAATATGGTCCATGAGTGCTGCCAATGTGTCCCGATGATGCATGGCGGCTGTCGGCCGCGTGCCGGGCTGCGGTGTGTAATGCTGGTTTCAGTTGATAGGCCATAAACACCCTCTGGGGACAGCGGCGCCTGTTGCCGACCAGCCGGCATGTCATTATTCATTCCATTCGTTTGCTATGGGAGCCAGTGCATTAATGATGAAATGTAACAAGAGGACGGCCGTATACGGCCAGGTTTGTCACACTGACAGATTATTACTGTCACAGTAATACGATGACCGTTTCTGCACATTCCGAGAGTGAAACGACGCCTTTTTGGCAGAATACACTATCCGTCAATAGTGAATATCATAACATGAAACAATGAATACTTGGGTTGAATATGACATACTGTAGTACTTTATCATCAGCTCACACACATGCAGAAATCCGTCTTGCGATGATAACTCAACCACGATGGGAGGATTTTGTGTTATACTTTTGACATCTTTGTTTTCCGCTGTAATCTTTCAAACCGCTAATGAAGTATTCAATCATTCGAAAACAAGCATTCTACTCTTGCTGCGTTCATCCCAATAGCACAGAAACCTTCTAACCCTCTTCTAATGTGGGTGCCGTTGAGTTTCTCACCTTCCTGGATAGCGTGACGGTGAGACGCGCATGGCATGGCAGCACCCAGCTGTTTGGTAACGACCTGCCTAATTTACAGAGGCAGGAGGCGCAGGGAGAGAGCAGCATGGCCACACGGCGGAAGGACACACTGTTTGAATCATGAGTGTCGATTTAACCATGAGGGTGTGCAAAAAGGGAACCGAATGGACCCTTCATTTGCACGCCCTCAGAGTTACAGATCTATTCAGACCATCCATCCGTTCAGCACTGCTGCCTCCTGCAGCTGTGTCTCTCTGCCTAGAGATAACCTTTGACCTCTCTATTCTATTGGACGGCACACATCAGCCACATCTATGAAACTGTGTTTAGAAAGTAGAAACCCTCTTGTGTGTTTTGTTTGCATTATGCAAACATCATGGTTTAAAATGTTACTGGTGTAGAAGCCTTTCATTGAAAGCGAGTCTTTCTTTGCTTTCCTTTTATATGCTTTCTAAAGACTAATTCTAGTAATTCTAGTAATCTTAATTAGGCTGCTACCATCTAACTATGAAAATCTGCCTATTGAAAAAAATTAAGCTGCCCTAGTGGAAAACCCAGAACAGAATAAATTCAAATTCATACTGTTTTAAATGGGATGGCAGTTGCTCAGGGGTAGAGTGGCTGTATGGTAATCGCAAGGTTGCCAGTTCAAACCTGGTTTCCGCCAGAGTTAGTTTTGAAGCCCCCTTGAGCAAGACTCTGAACTCCAAATTGTGTGTGTGTGTGTGTATGGGTGAATGTAATGCACAATATTATGTACTAACTAACATTATGTATTAGGCCTGTGGCTGCTTTTACTTTCATAAACAGTTACCACTCAGCCCTCCTCCTCCTCTTCTCAATCACAGCCATAGCCTGAGAGTAGAACCATACGGAGATCTGTGTTTGTGACGGACATTCTCTCTCTCTCCCTCTCTCCCTTGTTGGCTTAGGGTTGACGACAGTACGTCGTCCACAAGATGCGACCCCTTTCCCCTTCTTCTCCTTATATTTTTCTTTTCCCTTTAATCTCCACTATGATTTGCTGCCTGTGACTTCACAGAAGTGATCTATAAATGTCTTGATGAAATGAACAAGGTGACTGCCATTGTAAACAAGTGTAAACATTATTGGTTTGTCCACTTCACGGTTATCAGTATTGTATTGAGTTGTACTTGAATTGTAAATCTACAAGCTGTTTATAAAAAATAAATCAATCAGAACTCTCTCTCTTTGGGTACCATGCTTGGCACCTGTAGCACGTCACCCTCTAGAGGCCTTATTGGATATTACACCACACATGCAGAGCAGGGTGGGGGACAGAGCTGCAGATATAGGGAACAATTTGTGTTCTCCTGAAATGGTTTCGAAAGAAGCATGCCACGATTTTGTCTAACCCACAAGCTGAGAAGGATGATAGAGCAATTTGTAATTACTTTAATAGACAAGCTATTATTGTTGCTTTTCCATGTCCATCCATTGTCTACTTTCTACTTCTAAATTTAAAGCATTACAGACATTCATTCAAGGTGGCAAGAACTAAGCAGTTGAAGGAATAATGATACGTCTATGCTAATGATACATAATGTATAAATCATGGATAAGTGGTCAGGACAAAAAATCCATTCCAGGGAGGGAATAAATTGGGAATAATTGAGGGGAGAATAATTCGGTTATATATATGACTGCTCAATTGTCACATTGACGTCATCCGGCCATTATAATATATAGAAAATAGACTGCAGGGAGTCAGGAGAAGATCAGGGGATCACAAATACATAAAAAATATACAGGTATATAAAAGACAATAAATGTTGTTGAATCTATTCATGAGTTGAGGGGATCATGGGGGATCCTTGAGGCGGTTCCATGCATCAAAATTGCTTATCACATCAAAATCAGTTGAAACACTATAACCTATTACTGCTATTTTATTAATTATAGCCTAATTAAAGCCCAAATTGGTGATTAGGGAGTCAGAAATCAGAGCAAAGAAGCTGCCATTTCTGTTCACGTTTCCATTTTTTAAAATTATATTAAGTTAAATAGATGCAAATGTAAAGACAAAACGGAAGTAGGCTTCACTTCCAGTTTATCAGTTGTTCATAATCAGAGCTTCAGTGTGTCTGCATGACAGAAGCATTTGAACATTGCAAGAGACAGTGAGATTAGGCGTAAAGTAAACACAACGCTTGTCTGAAGTCTGTACAGCATTCCATATCATGGCAAGGATCATACCCAATGCAAAAAGGAAAACTGATCATCAATAATGAAGCAAATACACGAGCACAGCAGTGAAGCTATATTTAGTAGCAAGCAAGTCCTATAGGGACAGCTCAAACACAGCACTGTAGGAGAAATAAGCAGATTTCCATACAAATATTTCCCAATAAAATCCTCAGTGTTAATTCCACATACGGGTCTGTTAAATATGCAGACCCTCAGAGTAAATTGAAGCCTCAATTTTACAGTGAACCTTCCCCGCAGTGTTGCTGCTGGTCACCATGTCCTTCACATGTGATTCAGTGACATCTCACTGCTGTGTCCCTCCCGGAATTCTGGCAGACAGCTGTTCTTATGAGAATTAATTGGAATTGCCTTTTTATTTCAGCCATCAGGCTTGACATTATATTGTCTATGAAAATGCCTGTTGAAACTGTTTTATCGTTTCAATTTAGTTGCTTGACCTCTTGATACTGTGCTAAACGGCTGCAGGGGAACATGTCTCGTCTCTGCCAGGGTGAATTAAGCCAGTCGAATCCCGATATTTCTGCCCATTCCAAACGAAGCCTAGTGAGTGCCAAGGGTGCAGACAATGTCAATGGAGTTGTATTGGCAGCATCCTGAAGGCTTGCCAAGTCTTAGCCTGGCTTTAATGGGTTTTTTGCTCAATAACAATGACGAGGCAGCATGCACCATAAAGACAGCCCTGGCCAAGCCTCTCTGAATCCTAATGGCGAATGAGGTAATATAAAATGACTGGTTCTAAAGCAAAAGCCTTTGCTCCGTGCTGAGAGATCTCATATGCCGCCAATCACACAAGTTGCAGTCATTTACAGTCTGGCAGTGGTTTAAGGGGAAAATAGCCTGGAGATGTTATAGTCAGTTACTTACTCTATGCGGGTTTGTTTACTGAACGAGCGAGGGAGGAGAAAGACGGCCGTAATTGCAGTCACTGAGGAGGAAAAATATCTCTCAGGCCTGTAACATAACCTGAAGGAACCACACCCAGACACGCATTAACTTAAATCAAAAACCAAAAAGCTCATTCGTCAAACATTTGCCTTTGATCCACATTTCTCCTTTTATGTCTCGGAGTCGGTATGTATTCCTTCATAGAAAATGAATACAAGGCTAAAGGGTCCCTGAATGAATATGTCATACCCGTCTCCCCTGCGGTAAAGGGTTCAAAAGGTGGCATGAAATGTGACAAGGTATTCAATGATGTAGACAATAATCATCATTATTAAACATTGTGTCATGCTCATATTATTGATTTTTATGATCCTTAGTGTTCACTTAGCATTCCATTGTACACTTGGAGCAATGGGTCGATTTTGTTCCATTTGTGCAGTGTCTTGCAGTTAAATTAATACTGTGGATTTCACTATGAACTGTGTGTAAATATCGGCATAGAGGTGGTGTGACCCAAACAGCAGACGCAGCTTTGCATGGCCAAATGTGCTGGTATGTATAGAGACAAAGTGGGTTAGTGGGTCAGAGGCTCACTCTAGCCAAACATACAATACATGTTTGTTGAGCACAAACTGCTGTTGCTCCTGCAGGTAGCATTATTTTTCACACGTCAAGACACCATGTATTAACTTTGCTTTGATGAATGCCACAAGCAACATTGTGGTTTCACTGAAGTAACTTCCTACATTTAAATGTATCACGACTGTGTGACAAATTGTGACAGACATTTGACGCTATCCATTGTAGGGCATAGTTGATATTTAGAATTTCACATGAAATTACTTCAGTTTTGTATGCTTTGATGAATGCCACAAGCAACATTGTGGTTTCACTGAAGTACTGTAACGTCCTATATTTAAACGTATCAGTCGTGTGACAAATTGTGACAAAGACCAGTGACTAATTCAAAAATAAAATCTACCCACAAATTCTGTGATTTTTTTTTCTATAGTCAGGCATTCTTAAGATCCCAATCTACTTATCTAATAAGTTCAGTGAAGTAGGACTGGTTTGTCATTTTCATATTTCAGGTCAGGTTCAGGAGGTCAGGTTTAACAGTTCCCAGAGAGCCATTGGCTGAGCCTGCCAAACATCACCACAGCCGATTGGTCAGCAAGGTAGCTTCAGGGTTGCTTGAGATTGCTTTATTAAACTTGTGCTGGAGCTGTGCAATCACAATGCCTTGCATTTTCCAATGCATTTGTAATGAAGTGTAACACAGCAGGCAGGTTTTCTTTTGTGTTATATTGTTCTGCCCTCTCCTCCAAAAAGACTGTCTCCAGGTTTTTCTGAAGGTAAATTAACTGCTTGCTCCTGACTGTCAGCAGCTGTTCCATATACTGTAGAATAGTGTATTCTTCGACGTTCTCCAAGCCTCAAGAATGTTCCGGTGTTTGCATTTCCACATGGTAATCAAACTTTTGTAGGCTGAACATTGGCACAGCTGTGAGTTTTATTATTAGTCGATGTCTAGTTTAGAGCATGCCGTCTGAATGTTTGTCACAGGCCAGCTTTTTTTCTGTCCCAGCTGAGGGGTTGACAAGTTCACCATTTACAAGTACCAGTTATTTTTTGTTTGTTTATTTGATTTTCACAGCTCCCCCTCGAAATGAATGAATTACTCTTTCATTTTGTCATATTTCTTTTATTACTTTTTATTAGTTGTAGCAGCTGCTAAATATCAACTATGCCTTACAGTGGATGTGTCAAGTGTCAAGTAAACCGTTAAATGATGCTTTGAAATTGAATAGATTTTAAAGGGCTATGCCTATGTCACTATGTTCAGTACAGTTTAGTACTTTAGTACTGAAAGCTGTGTCCTCCTATTGTACTATTCAATCTGTACACAAGATGTAACAATAAAAAAGACAATTTGAACCTTGCCGGAATTAATGTCTCCAGAATTAAAGCAGTTTGTCCAGCAGCTGGTGGGCAACTGTCTCACCTACAGTAAACGCCACTCACTGAGACACCTGATTTGGTTCTTGTTGGTTGCCTGCATGGTGCATCTCTGAGGAGGCGGCATGGGAACCTTCTTATTTCAAATGAGAGAAGCTGTCTGTTCTTGCTGACTCACTTGGATGACCACTTCCACTGACATGCACCCTGTCTGCACAGCTTGTTCTAGACAGAATCAGTGAGGGGCAAACGCTGCAGTTTCTTGGGCAGGTTTGTGTCTGAAATATCCACTTCAATTCATTCTAGGATGTGTTTGCTCTCGCATGCCTCAAAATCACAAAAGTCCATCAGCCTGTACCTATAAAAGCTTTTGCTCTCTTTCTCGGCTGCTCGCTACCTACACTAGAAACAGGCCTGTTCATGAATTACATTTCACTTTGAGAAGTTATTCATCAAACTCTTTCAGCACAGTGTCATGGTTCGTCTTGAGAAAATAGTTTGAAAATGTTTTCCACTTCAGTGCCCAGCATGACATAGACTAGTGAACTGACATGACCATGTCTCAACGGTTCAGAGGCTCCTGTTTGAGTAGCCAACTGGAACCATGTAACGAGTTGTTTCCGACTCTGCCACTCCGCCATTGTGTGAAAAAGAAAAGCTCTGAGTGCTCAAGTCGCGCATAAGTAAACTTCATACCTGCCACTGGAGTGTAGGGTTTCAAGGCTATATATATATTATCTGGAGAATGGACACAGAATCCACCGCAACTCTTTTCAATAGTTGCTCACCCAGCGAACACACCCTTACAGACACTCTTGTGGGTTTGGGAAGAATTTGATGTCATCACAGGGCAATTAGCATATGCATTACTGTCCTTTACGAGTCCTCGTCTTGAACCACCCCTGTGCACAATTTTTGGTTCATGTTTTGATCCCAACGTTGCTGCGTAGGCTATTGCAGTGTAGGCTATCCGAGATGGAAATTCTTCAAAAAGAACCCCTGTGGTCCCGGGGGCTTCGTTTCAATCGTCTGCGGTGCCTGTGGCTTGGACTGGCCTTGACATTACACATGTCAAGGGAGACACATGGTTGTCTGCTCTCTCCCTGGGACCAACTATAGGAGTTTGCCGTGGCAATGGGACCAGAATACATAGGAAATCGGGAATTGAAAAAAAAAAAAAAAAAAAAGAATAACTTGGAGAAAAAGAACATTGTCAAAAGGAAAAACTCTCCAGAGGGTAAACTTGGGCATACTTCTCACATATAATTGTTTGCAGTGACTTGACTGGCACAGATTTCTTTCACCGCTGTGCAGTGCACAGCAGGTGATATATAGAGAACTGTATTTACATGCAGGGCACGTACATAATTCCTATGGGAAGCTCAACCTTGCCATACTCCCTCAAGTAAAAAAGCTGTTCTTGTCTTTTTAAAGGACTATATACACACACTGCACCGGTGGGAGGCATGACAGGTAGGCTGCAATACATTAACCATTCATATTATGCCTCATTTACTCAGACATCCTCGAGGCCTTACACACCGTAATAAGAATGCAGTTAACTCGTGCTCAGTGTGCACATAAAAGAGAGGGTGAGGGGTGGGTCAAACAGAAAACGTGCTGCTCTTTCCCCTTTTCTCCCGACATCTCCTCTGGCATGTCCGCTGCATGCTGCTTCTTAGGTCGAGAGCAACAAATAGCAGTGAGACCCGTTTCCCCGCTGTTTGTGTTTCCACTGCGAATTGCCTCATATTTAAAAAATGGGAGGTGATGCATCTGGAGAGATGAAACATTTATCACAGGGCGGTTTTTCATCAAGGCAAGCGGAGAGCCTCCATCAATATTTCAATGTTCTCGTCATCGGCATGCATGTGTCCAATTTCCAAGCTCGTATGCAATAATATGTCCACATCTTGCCATCGTGACCCCCACCACCCACCCCCGCACACGGTTACAGGTCGCAGCATTGCCGGATTGGTCTTTGCTACTATGAGCCCTTCTCTCCTTTGAGCATTTTCAGCTGTCACACTCGCTCAGAGTTCACGGCTCCGGTTTTAGTCCCCACATAAAATATTCATAGGGAGGGGAACAGGGTGGCAGGTTCGCCCGGCGCGCTCCTGTCCTTCATCCATCTCCCTCTCATACTCCCTTGCGTCCTGTCATCACGTCCCTTTTAATCCCCATCTCTCCCTCTCCATCTCCCTCTCCGTGTCCATCGTCATCGTGTTTGATCTTCAGGTTCGACTCTCTATCGACAGTAATGGAGATGAGAAACGAGAGGGGTGAGGGGGAGCAGGATGCATGGAACTGATGATGGATAAAGAGTTGTGAGAAGCTGATGGATGGAATGAGACGGAGCTTATGGATTCTCTAGGCATGCTTTGCAATTCTCACATCTTCTGTGAACATGCCACCCCATCTCTCTCTCTCACTACCTCCATCTCATCTGTCTCATGGCAGACTTTAGGTGCATGCCCTCCTGCCGTCTCCCTCCACTGCGTGAACACACCAACACTGGCCTGTTATCAAAGACAGGATGAAAGTGTTGCTCTGCCCCTTTATCGACACCTCTCTGCCTGGCTGCTTTTATTGAAAGCGTTCACCAGGGGAGACGCTGTACGAACACTCCGCCTGATGTGTAGATTACATGTGAGGGCTTGACCCAACCCACATAGGGGCTTTCTGTACAGAGAATGCAGGATACATAAAGGAAAGGCGGTGATGATGGAGGGTTCGTGTAGAGGGCGGATGATGAGTGTGAAGGTTCAAGAGGGAGAGACGAACGGTGAGCCAAAGAGGGAGAATGGGATGGAGAACAAACTGTAGAAATGGAACTATGTGAGATAAAGAGAGAGAGAGTGGAAGGATGTAAGGGAAGTTTATTCCTACCTTACCGGAGGCTGCAGTTTACGACCGCAGATACAGCACTTGGACTGCATTTCTAGGACACTGAATGATGACAATGAAAACAAGGCAGGCTTGCTATAGCATAGGAGCACAGCATAGACTTGACAGATGTGCCTGCAAGCTGCTGCGATCAAGCAAGTACCTGCACCTACAGTATGACGAATACCACTCCTCCAGCTCACTGCAGCATGAAGCCGAGAGAAACAATTGAATTATTAGCATTATGTATTATACTAAATAGAAATCAATGGAGTACATGTCGGTCACCCAGACATGTTATAATTAATTTTGAAATTGAGCAAATTGTTTTGTGCAATTAAATGGTATGGTAATTAAATGATAAGGGCGAGTAATGACCCGTCCATTAGGAACAATGTTATCTTTTGAAGGAGTAAAATGTTATAATTCACATATTCATTCTCTTGCTATACTATTCTTATTCAATCTAGTGTTAGAGAGCATAACAATTATGCTCTCGATAGCTCAATTTAATGCAATTTAAATGCACTATACCGTGGCCAATTGGGGGAGAAAAAAACAACAACTTCTGTGTATACCTTGCAGAATGGTGGCCTTGCACGTCGTCAAGCGCATTGTCTTTACTACCATGGTGGTAAACTGAGGTGGCCAGAGTGATCCACTGTTCTGAAATATACAGATTATACACAGGATGTTGAATGAAACAAAACAAACTCCCCATCCCCCATCTGCCATAAATGAGACAGCATCAACATTGAGTTGACAACCGTTTCAATTTAGGTTGAAATTGGATTTCTTTACACATAATTCAAGATGCCACTTTGCATTGGGGTCTTGCAATCACCCTGCCAAGAGTTTATTTCTCAATAATAACTGGATTGACTGCCTCACTGTACATTATTCCCTACATAGTGTCCTGCTGTTATTGTTTGAAAATTGAATGTGTTTATTATAAGCCTGCATTAACTGCTGCTACCTGCTATAATATTATGTTAATTCATATCTGAAACACTTCATGGTGCATTTAAAGAAAAACTCTGCACTATGAAGATCTCATGTTCATTCATCATCCAATCACCCACTGAAGTCTGAAGTTTGCCATTAACAATTAACTGAGTATTAGGGTACCTCATGTTTTCCTTTACTTTTTAGTGGATGTGTGACTCTGTTCAACCTTTCTATTTGCACTTGCAGCGGGAATACCCTCAAATGTTATAGTATATTCACCCAAAGGCATAGATTATTTTTAACCTCTCAGAGAAACTTGAGTCAACACCACCCAAGCTTATTTGGAATTTAATTTCCATTCCATTAAAACGTGCCTGTGCACATACCGTCTGTTGACTGCCCCACCGACAACATGCATGAATATCTCCTAAGCTGCACAGAGCAGTGAGGCCATTCAGCTTTATGGCATGGGCCATTAAAGTTTATCCTAATGGTAAGCCTTGAGTGTTTATCAAATTGAAAGAAACCTTTTTAAGAAGAGGAACATCTGATCCTGATAAAACCACAAATACATTTGGATAAGTATAGCTACAAACAAAATAGAAACCTCTCAGGCTTCTGGGAAACCAAAAGTCATGGCATTAAAACCATTAACAATGTTGCACTCGGGGGCAGGGCGAAACCTGACTTGCATGGCAGTGAAGAACTGGTAAACCAGCTCAACACATTATGTCAATCTTGTGAGTGGCAACAGTACTGAGAGTGCCACTGTGATTCTCATCTTATACATCAACACTTGCACTAGCACTTTCCTTAATAAGCATTTTATAAGTAAGCAGATGGCACTGCCTTGCTGAGCTCCCTATATGGGGAGGAGGAGCAGGTGACAGTTCTTCCTAAATTGGCAACAATTCAACAGTCTCTTAAAACACCTCTAAAACTAAATTAATACATGTCTGTTGATTTTAAAATGAAGTAGTTCTTTTTCGCCCTACTTTTATCAACAGGGAAAACAATCTGCTACGGATTGCTTAAGTTAAAGTTTGGCATTTTTGCTCAGTCATAAGCTTAAATACCTGTGGACTGATTTCATATAAGCACTAAAATACAACAAAGAATGTAGAATTCTGAAGGAAAAAAAAGCTATATTTTATTGTCCTCAACACAACGTTCCAAATGTGCTTTTATTGAACATGTTTTAAGCTTCTCCATCATCTGCTTTTTTTGGCAATACTATTGAAGTACACAAGAGGACTGTCAGAGGAAATGTAACAGCTAGCAGCCGATACACTGCCAAGATTATGTTACCAAGTATGGTATGCATATATAGAGACAGAACAATAAAGAAGGCAAACAACCTTGTGGTTGACCAGAGGCAGCCCCTTGCCTCATGTGAACTGTTCCCTTCTGGGAGACAATATTGCTACCCTCTATTCACTAAAAATAGATGCCCGTTTTCATTTGTTCCACAGGCCATCAGGCTTTTGAATGTAGCATGTCTAGTGGTGACGTTGATGAAATGTCTTGTGATCGTTCTGCAAACCAATTGTCCCACTGGGCAAATTAAGTATTAATCCAAATGCCAGATTGCAGCATGGTTTTGGTGACACCATGCCCTTTCCTCTAGCACCACCCCAAGGCCAAAATATAGGTTTTTCTGATTTAAAGTTGTTGTTTTTTTAAATTGTGATGTGGTTTTGCATTCACTTTTGATTTTTTTAAAATACAATTTTATTGTGTTATGCTTTTGCTTTTGTTGTTTACTAATGTTTATACGGTTCTCTGTCTCCATTTCTGGCATTATAATACTCTCTAACCTCATGCTACCACAAATGTTTAATTTAGAGCAGGCTATACTGTTAAATGGTTGGACCCTGGAACCAGGAGTTGGGAGTTCTAATAATGTCAAATAATGTTTACCGTGGACATAGAATGACTGAACGTATACCTTGCATTGGTTAATGTGAGTGCAGGGTAAGGATGGCAATGTCAGTCAGTTCATACAACTTTGGTTTGATCCATGCTATTCTCCATATAACAAAAACGGTGGTTAAGTGGTCTACCAAAGTAGGTGGGCCCAGAAAAGGGGACCCACACAGAGCCATGCTCCCAAGTGGGAGGCGGGAGTGCAATGCAGTAAAGAGCATATGAATATTTCATCTTGTGGGGTGGGTGGGCATCCCAGACATCCTCGTGATCACTGGCGCTGTAAAAATATTTACCTTAAACACACTACTGAATGTGAGCAGAGGAGAGGTATTATACTGTAGGAGAGGAATTGAGGAGGTGAGAAGGGAGTGGAGGAAGGGAGTGGAGTGATGGAGAAAGAGTGATGGATAGCAATGCGGAGTGGCACATGCACTGTAGGGCTCCTTTCTCTTTTCCTCCATGCTTCAGCTAAAGTGGGTCAACACTACACATGCATACAACACAGAGAGGCAGGGAGTGGGAGATGCAAAAAGGAGAGAGAGAGACAGAGAGAGATGGATGGTGATGACCAGAAGCATGCAAGAGAGGAGGTGAGCAAAAGGAGAATAGAGTGACACAGGTGTGGTGTATGTGTGAAACAGATTTACAGGGAGAGGGAATGTAAATTTGACGCAGGGCGATGGATGGATAAATGGATGAAAATGGTGGGATAGCATGGAGGAGGGCAAGGGACGTGGCTGTGAGAAAGAGCAGAGCCAGAGAGAAGAGGAGGGTGAGAGAGAAACGAAGAAGAGCGAGCAAGCGAGAAAACGGTGATGATTAATTCATCTTTATATGTGGTGGGGGCCCTCGCAGCATGGGCCTTAAGAGGCTAAACATGATGGAGAGTCGACCATTATCGTGTTTAAAGTGCTCCCTCCCTCCATCTATATCTCTCCATCCCTCCGTCCATTTCTCTTGCCGTTTCACCGCGACCGGGCAAGGTCTACACGCCTCGTATATACACATACAGGGTTTTATATGGGTTTGTTTACATCCCTGAAGTGTTGTAGATGATGAAAGATGACATGAGAGGATATGCTTATGATTTGAAGAGATGTGTATGGGTAAAGACAGAGGGCAAGACCATTGTTTATTGCACATGCAAGAGATACAACTGTATCCACAACTGCCCAGACCTTAATGACTCTTGACACCTGACCCGACTCATTGTATTCACCGTCTACATGTCAAGCCACAGGCTGACCTGGTATCATCACCTCTGTGGGTGATACTGCCGTCAACAATTCATCAACCTGGGCAGAATAGCAGGCATGCACGATAATAAGACGAGGAGCGCTTGATTTATTTCACATCCAGAGCTGTCTAAGCAGCTCGGGCATCTGGGGCGCAATAAATCAACCCCACACCATCAAGCCTTTCAAGCGGTTGGAATCCCCTCAGCAGGTCAAATACACTTCCCATGTCATGCAGCTTGGAGTGTCGGTCAGCCAAGCCTGGTGCACACAATGATGAAATATTGGCTTTAAAAAAACGAAACAAGAAAAAATGCAAGCAAAGACGAGCGCTTGATAAGTCTGATGCTGGGACCTACGTCTTTTAACTCATCATCGACATCAAACGGCTGGCAGAAGCCATGCCAACCAGTTGGCACAGATGGGCCCGGCTCAAATGGGACATTCTAATGAGGAGCAGATAGGACATCAGTAGTCAGGGCAGGGTGGCAGAGCCCAGGAGGACATGCATATCCACATGTGCGCTCACACATGCATGTGTGAGTGCATATGCGCACACACACACACCACACACACACACACACACACACACACCACACACACACACACACACACACACATACACACACACACACACACACACACACACACACACACACACACACACACACACACACAACACACACACACACACACACACACACACACACACCACACACACTATAGTCTGTGGATGTTCATTCTCTGAAGAGAGATAGAGAGCGAGAGAGCGAGAGAGAAAGGATTCATAACTCTCTAGAAAATAATAATCCACTACTGCCATCTAGTGACTTAAAGCTTTAAGGAATTTGTGCTATACTGGAGAAAGGGTACAAAAACCTACAATGATGCCCCCTTCCTTAGCCAATGGGTCCAGGGACTATATACACAAACACTAGCACAACCACCAGATGGAAATCCCATTGGACTAAACCAGATTATAAGAAAATAAAAAAAGAAAACTACCTGGCAACCTGGAAAGAGACTACCCAAAATCAAAGGAAAATGGAATGCCATCTATCACTAAAAAGGGAATATACTTTGGCTGAATACGTGAACACAGTAAAATACCCAAAACTTAGGAAAGCATTGACCAGATACAGACTCGGTGATCACAGCCTTGCAATAAAGAAAGGCCACCACAGACAGACCCCACTCCCAAAGGACAGACTATGCACCCAGATCTATAAAACAATACAATGTGACAATAACTGTTTACAAAACTTGAGTCGGTACCCCCCTCCATCTGTATATACTTTTCAACTGTTTTTATTCTTGTATTACCTGTATATCTGTGAAATTTGCTTTGGCAATGTAAATGTTTGTTTTCTCATGCCAAAAAGCTTCTTTGAGGTTTTTGCATTCATGGGTGTATTCACACTTGCAATTGTGTTTTTCAGCTCAGCTGTTATGTCACTTCCTGCTTTTTTGGACTGGTGGTGCAAACAATTAGTTTAAAGAGGAGAGGAATTGAAGACTATGGTGTAGAGGCTCATGTCTATATTTGAAATGTCTCTTGAGTATTATCGCCTGGAGGTGTTGGGGGACTAACACACACACACACACACACACACACACACACACACACACACACACACACACACACACACACACACACACACAACACACACACACACACACACACACACACACACACACACACACACACACACACACACACACACACACACACAGGTGTCAGTTACTCATTGTCTGAGTAAGTCCAGGTTGTATTGTTGTCAAAATACCTAAGAGGCTAATTAAGTCTGACGACACACCGACTCCATAATTGGGCATGATAGCTCACATACGGGAGCATATAAACTCTCCACAAATTACACATCAACATACCTTTGCGATTCTCATCAAGGCTCTCAAACCGTGTTCTGCATTAACCGTGCTGGTCAACCAAAGCCATTGCCACATCCCACAAGCCATCACCACCAACTCCTGATCAAAAGGAAACAACACTTTCAAAAAGCCAAACCGGTCCTGATCTCACGGTCTAATCAATTCACTTCTAAAAGCTTTCAATGATGGCATTCAGGAAATTCCTTCCCATGCTTGATCGTGTGCTGGTGGAACGTTTGGCAGCAGAGACGGTGTACAAAAGGTGGAATCATGCTTCCAGAGATGTCCCAGGGCAAGGTGCTACAGGCCACAGTGGTGGCAGTCGGACCCGGCTCTGTCAACCAGGAAGGGAACCAGCGACCGTCAGTGTCAAAGTCGGACAGAAGGTCCTTTTACCAGAGTACGGCGGAACTAAAGTCATTCTGGACGACAAGGATTACTTCCTCTTCCGTGATACAGATATATTGGGGCAATATGTTGATTGAGACATTTGGCTATAATGAATAACCCCAAACCAATACTGTACTGCACTTGGAGTGCCAACTTGCACATTGCACACTATAGGCCATACATGGCTTACTTGTGCGCAAGCAGAGCGTGCGAGCAGAGTGCAAGTACAATTAAATCACCATTTAATCCAGCCAATCAATGGGATGGGTCTGTCATAACATCACCATTACTTCACCATCTACTCTAGCCAATCTATGGCAATCGATGACCAGCCGTCTCATGATCTCAGCCTGCAGCCAATAGAACACAGTCCAGGGAGGAGGTTAAAACTTTGAGGGCTAATGTGTTCAACTTTGAGGGGTCTATTCTTGACATGAAAACGGCTGGGAAGCACTGGTGTGCCAACAGTGCAATCACCTGAATTTATTATTATTTTTTTTTTCCACAAGTGTCTGCTAAACATTTTATCTGTTTATCTATTATCAGTAATATTTTTACCATTTTACGGTAAAAAAAAACAAAAACATTGCTTTACTCTGTCCATGTTCACAAAGAATGACAGACATGACGTCTGTTTAATAAAAAAAAATCTTTAGCTCTGTGTACATATAGAATCAAGTGGAGCATTTCATTTGTACCCTCTAGTTACAGAACTGTTATAGCCGTTTTGGGCTATCCATTGTAAAACAAAAGTGTTTCGCAAAGAAACTCGTTTGTTGTGCAGTCTGTTTGCAGCATACCCACAATACCTATAATGTACCTGTGCTGGTGTACCTGTGCTGGTATTGTCTGGTTTAGACAACCATGCACTTTTCAATTATTTTGTATGCTGTCTTTAATCGTTTGAAAATCCCTGAAAATTATGAAAAACGTCATACTATAGTTACTATAGTATGACGTTTTTTATAATGTTTTTCATAATGTCTGAGACCATGAAATATGGCCTTTGTTTTTTGTGACTTTTTGAAAATCCTCAAATCTAACAAAACAGAATGTTGTCTGGAACCACGAACTATCTTGTCACATGCCGCGAGCCAACTGAGTTGATGAGCGCCCTCAGCCCCGCCTCCGACCACACCTCAAGCATGTTGCGGTGCAATCTTTTAACACACATTCAGCAACTTTAATCAGGTTGTTTTGGTCAATATCTACTAAAAACAAACAAAACAAAACTATCTCCTCTAACTTTAACCCAAAACATAACTGTGAACATGTTGCAGTGCTGACACAGGGCTTAGAACAAGGCGGCCAATCATCCGCGCTGATCGAGAATTTACGGGATTTTGTCTTATCAATGCAATCGTGCCAGTCGGTTCCTGGACTGCGTGCAGTAGGTAGTTAAGGAAGCAAGCTGGATAATCGTTCACTTTGTGATAAAAGCATGAAAATTGGTACACGTATAGCCAAAAAACATTCTAAAAATATTTGGATATGGAGGCATTTTGAATTCCAAGATGGCGCCCCCCAAAATCCAAGATGTCTGCCCAGAAATGTGGTTTTTCCTTCATAACTTGAAATGCATTGATTTTACGCCCCATAAATGTATTGAACATTAATACAAAGTTGGCCGCTGCGGACAATTTGGTGCCAAGCACATGTCTGTATCTCCTATGGTTCTCGAGATACAGCATATAGGTACTTTCACAGATTGAGGAGAGCAAGACACCATTGACATTGATTTTTTAAGTCAATCAAATTGTGATACAGGCATGGGAATTGGTACACAAACTCTTCAAACCCCACTATTTCTAAAAGTACTGCATGCTCTGCAAAATTCCAAGATGGCAGCCCCCAAAATCCAATATGTCCGTCCAAAAATGTGGTTTTTCATTCATAACTCGAGATACGAAGATTTTAAAGCCCCATAAATGTATTGAACGTTAATATAAAGTCGGGCATTACGGACATGTTGATACCAAGCACATGTCTGTATGTACTACGGTTCTTGAGTTACAACATATAGGTAGTTATGAGGCACCATAAGGGTAACATTTTGGCATGTATCACTCATTTACTCAAAGATCCCTTTATCACCATGTCTACTATATTCAGGAAACGGACCTACATGGGTCTGCTATCATAAACCACTTCAAGTTTTTCAATTGATGAAACGGTCGGGAGTTATTAAACCGAACGTGAATGCTGTTCCAGTGTTAAATTTGCTACGCACATTTTGCGAAGATAAGCCAGGCAGAATTGTCCTGTCTGTGCATTGCACTGAGTCTGTGCTTCACAATAAGAGTATATGTGAAGCGAACGCACCAAGTGTAGCATGTGTCATAATGTCAGGGTATAATATGCTAATAAGTGCACTAGGCTAATACGTGCAATAGCATAATATACTGTATGTACAATAGGCTAATAGTCTAATATATGCACTAGTGCCATAGGGTAATATGTGTAATAGTGCAATATATGTGCATTAGGGTAATATGTGTAATAGTGCAATATTTGTGCGTTAGGGTAGTAGTGTAATATATGCAATAGTGTAACAGTGTAATAGGGATAATAGTGTAATATAAGTGCAATAGGCTAATAGTATATTATATACAGTAGTGGCATAATGTAATAGGATATTATGTGTAATAGTGTAATAAGTGCAATAGTCTAATAAGTGTAATAGTGTAATATTTGTGCATTAGGGTAATAGTGTAATAGTGCAATATATGCAATAGCGGTAGAGTGTAATAGGGTAATATATGTAATAGTGCAATATTTGTGTGTTAGGGTAGTAGTGTAATATATGCAATAGTGTAACAGTGTAATAGGGATAATAGTGTAATATATGTGCAATAGGCTAATAGTATATTATATACAGTAGTGGCATAATGTAATAGGATATTATGTGTAATAGTGTAATAAGTGCAATAGTCTAATAAGTGTAATAGTGTAATATTTGTGCATTAGGGTAATAGTGTAATAGTTCAATATATGCAATAGCGGTAGAGTGTAATAGGGTAATATATGTAATAGTGTAATAATTACACTATGCCACTATTGCATATATTACACTATTACCCTAATGCACAGATATCACACTATTACAGTTATAAGCCTATTGTACTTATTACACAATTACACATATTACCCTATTGCACTATGACACCAGTGTAACACTATGGCACTATTGTATATAATACACTATTACACTTTGTATATAATTACACTATTACACAATTATGCTAATGCATATACTACACTATTACCCTAATGCACAAATATTGCAATATTACACTTATTAGCCTATTTTAATTTTTACTATTTTGTAGTAATTACACTATTACACTATTATACATATTACCCTATTACACCATACCACTATTGCATATATTTCACTAATACACTATTACCCTAATGCACAAATATTACACTATTACATTTATTATACTATTGCACTTACTACACTATTACACATAATACCCTATTACACTATGACACTACTGTATATAATATACTATTAGCCTATTGCACATATACGACACTATTGCACTTATTACACTATGCACTATTGCACCTATTACACTATGCACCTATTACACCTATTACACTATTGCATATATTACACTATTACCCTAATGCACAAATATTGCACTATTACACATATTACCCTAATGCACATATATTGCACTATTACACATATTACCCTAATGCACATATATTGCACTATTACACATATTACCCTATGACACTATTGCATATATTACACTATTACACTATTAGCCTATTGTACATATTATATTATGCTATTGCACGTATTAGCCTATTGCACTTATGAGCATATTATACCCTGACATTATGACACATGCTACACTTGGTGCGTCCGCTACTCTTATTGTGAAGCACAGACTCAGTGTGATGCACAGACAGGACAATTCTGCCAGGCTTATCTTCGCAAAATGTGCGCAGCAAATTTAACACTGGAACAGCATTCACGTTCAGTTTAATAACTCCCGACCCGTTTCATCAATTGAACAACTTGAAGTGGTTTATGATAGCAGACCCATGTAGGTCCGTTTCCTGAACATAGTAGACATGGTGATAAAGTGATCTTTCAGTAAATGAGTGAAACGTGCCAAAATGTTACCCATATGGTGCCTCATAACTATCTGTATGCTGTAACTCAAGAACCGTAGTACATACAGACATGTGCTTGGTATCGAAATGTCCGTAATGTCCAACTTTATATTAACGTTCAATACATTTATGGGGCTTAAAATCTTCGTATTTCGAGTTATGAATGAAAAACCACATTTTTGGACGGACATATTGGATTTTGGGGGCTGCCATCTTGGAATTTTGCAGAGCATGCAGTACTTTTAGAAATAGTGGGGTTTGAAGAGTGTGTGTACCAATTCCCATGCCTGTATCACAATTTGATTGACTCAAAAATCAATGTCAATTGCTCTCCTCAATCTGTGAAAGTACCTATGCTGTATCTCGAGAACCATATGAGATACAGACATGTGCTTGGCACCAAATTGTCCGCAGTGGCCAACTTTGTATTAATGTTTAATACATTTATGGGGCGTAAAATCAATGCATTTCAAGTTATGAAGGGAAAACCACATTTCTGGGCAGACATCTTGGATTTTGGGGGGCGCCATCTTGGAATTCAAAATGCCTCCATATCCAAATATTTTTAGAATGTCTTTGGCTATACGTGTACCAATTTTCACGCTTTTATCACAAAGTGAACAATTTCTCTATTTTCTGGAGCTTGGGAGCTGTAGGTCAAGAAGATCGGCTTGATAAGCAACCTACTGGGAATGATCGCTTGATAGTGGTCGGAGCGGGTTGGGAAAAAAAGAGGGATTGGTCCTCCTAATAGCCTGCGATCAATATGATTTTCGGGTTTCTGATGCGGTCAGATGTGGTTGATTGATTGACTGATTGACTGGCAATTATATTTTTTTTTCTGAACCGGCTCACAGCAGAGATTAGTTTAGAAATTCCGGCTTTCCTCCACTTGTGGAAAACCTGCCAACACAAGGTTAGGTCCACATTATTACCTCCTGAACATCTTATCAACTGCTTCTGGTGGTCTCAGGGATGCAACACTTAAACTAATGGACACAAAAGTGTACCTGCAATTGAAAGGAACACCATTGAAGCCTATGCTGTAGTGTACAAAGTTGTGGATAGGCCACTAGATGGCAGTGTCAAACACACAGTGGTATGCCTGCTCTCTGGTACACTAATGTAACTCATGAAATACCTGGCAAATACCGCAATGAACTGAAGATTCATTTTGTTAGCCGGGTGCTGAAATGTGTAGTCTAAAACTGCAAATATGGAGCTGCTACATTTTCCACAACAATATTAAAAAAAAAATAAGAAAAATAAATAAAAACTAATTCATTCATGCCCCCTCACATATTAGGTGGACAATATCAGTCAAGAGAAAAAATATTAGATGAACATCAAATATCTAAATACTGAATTGAGTAACCTATAAACTGTCAGGTTCACATGAGACCGAGTAGACCATAAAGTGTTTTTGAAAGTGAAATGTTCCCTTAAATAAAATGGAATACCCCAACTTCTACAGTTTATGTTATACTCAAATATAGCAAATATAGAGGTTGCTGTGTGTATGGGCAATCAAAATCGGATTCAAATATATCATGATGTGGTGTCATAATTACACCACAATTATAAATACACACCGACTATTGAGAAAATAAAGAAACTGCACTTTGTCTTGAAAAGGTTGCCTACCCCTACCCTATGTATATTACTGTATATGCCTGCTAAACTTGAGATTCACAGGCAAATCTACTGCCCATAGTTGGCCATTAAAGGGGCATTACACAACTTGATGACACCATCAAGTTGTGTTTGTGGACCCGCTAGGGTCCATTTGGTTCATATTTGTGCACTCTCAGGAAAAAAATGAAAATGGGTGGAATTCCCCATTAACTGCCATTTTCATGTAGTGTTGAAAAGTATGTAAAATCAAAACATTACAGGCAACGAGATGGACTGTTGATTTATTCACCCTGGCAGCAAATGAGATAAAGCGTTGAAATGGCTTGTCTTGGTTTAAACTAAAGCCTGCTCACCAACGACAACGTGCAGGCCACAAGCAGAAACTGATCTAACATCAGTTCTATGCTGTGGAACCCTACTCAGCATTTCTCATGACTGAATTCACATTCTGGTAAAAAAAAATAAGTACTCTACTTATTAATGATGTTTGGATTCAAAAAATGGGTTTTTATGTGTGCAGTATGCATTTATAGATATTTTAATCATTCTGAGCAAAGACCTATGATTTCAGTTATAGGCCTATTTCTTTTCCTTTTTACCTCCACTACGATTCCCTGTGTTTGACCAAGGATGGTTGAGCACTGTTAGACACTAGCTCATGTAGAGCTGTGCAGTCCTGCCCCTTGCATGACATTCCCCGGGGCACAGAAATGAATTCCCCAGACTTTTCCAAAATGATTTAGGGCGTTTTCGGAAAACCAAACCACAAGTGTGTTGAGTTGGACGAGCAGTTAAAACCAAACAACACACCTTCCTCTAAAATGTTTAAAATCAGTGCCAGAGCCACATCTTCTCTTATATGGGGGTCCCCCTGGACTGTCTATTCAAATGGGTGTCCACCTGCATGATAAGTGTTCATTTGATAAATGCAGGTCCTTAACAGACATGGAAAAGTTGTGGGACCAGTCAGCAGTACAGTACTTAGCCATAGCTTAGCTTTCCAGCACAACACTTCCTATTTAACGGGAACAATCATGACAAACAACTAGGCCAACTATAAGCATGGCCGAGCCTACTGCTGTCGTCATCAAACACAGAATCAAAATAAATAGCACAGGAATGGCCCTCACATAGTCCTGTCCTCAATGTATAAACTCTTACATGAACCCCCCCCCCCCCCCCCCCCCCCCCCCCCCCCCCACACACACACACACACACACACACACACACACAAGCCCAGGGTTGCAAACAAATGGAAAATGTCATGAGTGAGAAACTAGTGTCTTAATGCGTTCGGCCGTCGCCCTTCGGGCGCCGGCCGGAAAAAAAGTGTTTTTTTTGGTGGATTTAGCCTATTTTAACAATAATCTGTAATCTTTAAGATTAATGTCTTCACCTCCCTGCCAGCTGTTCTCCATGCAATGTCAGCCTCGTTGTGCCCTCTCTCTGGTTAGTGTATACCATGGGGACACCAGCCACACATCTATTTTCCTGGCTTCATAATAGACAACCATTCCCAGTTTTGGTCACAAAGGGGACCTTTGACCCTTGCTAAATGCCGCAAATTCCACAATCAAACTGAGTCTCTATGACAAGACTTAAACAACACTTCAAGGAACAGTCACTCCTTTGGGGTCCAGTGGCTGTCATAAGAAGGTGGTGGTCGGTTCCGGTGATGACGTCATACTGAGAGGACTGAGGTTGTTTCGCTCCCGACGCAATTCTCCTTAAAAGTTATATTTTACGTTTATATAGCTCAACCGAACTGGCTGTGTTTGCTGCTGAATAACCACAGACAATGTCAAAACCAGATGGGACCCCAGGCGCGGCAGATAAACAACAGAAACAACAACGACCGGCTCGAAAACAGGCCGTGGCTAAACCAACCATGGCTAGCAAGGACAGTGGGCTAAGCGAGCTAGCAGATGCTAACGCTAGCTGGCCTGTTGATGTGTCTGCACTGGCGAGTGAGATCACAAAGAAGGTCGCGGACATGATGGATGACAAGCTGTCGGCTCTCTCCAGTAAGTTCGACCTGTTTGTAGCAAAGTATGAGCAAGATGCTAAACGTCTGACAGAAGCTGAAGCCCGCATTTCTACTGTTGAAGACACTGTCAATGATTTAGTAATGCGGCTACACGAGGCTGAATTCAACGTGACTGTCCTCACAAACCGGATGAATATGCAGGAGGCACGATCACGCAGAGACAACCTGCGTGTTTTTGGAATCAAAGAGGGCCGTGAGGGGACCAACGCGCTGTCCTTTTTTGAAACGTGGCTGCCTGAAGTCCTAAACATTCAAGCTAAAAACAACAGGATACGTCTCGACAGATGTCACAGGGGACTGGGACGTCCAAAGCCAGGCTCCCCCCGTGTTGTGGTCATGAAGCTACACGACCCGACTGATAAGATGAGGATCCTGAAGGCTTACAACGAGAAACGAGGGCTCGAGTATGAGGGGACCAGGATCACCATTCGACAGGACATCCCACTGGAAATTCTGCAACATCGACGCAAGTTCAATACAGTCTGCCAGCACCTCATCAAGAAGAAAATCAAGTTCAAGATGCGATTCCCTTCCACCCTGTGCTTCACGTACAACAACCAGAAGCATACTTGTGAAACCGCCGAAGAGGCCAGGGAGGTACTGGAATCACATGAAGTTGAAATGTCGGAGGTCCAGCGCGATGAGGGACTCCGAGATGAGGGCGAAGATGACGACGGACAGCAACACGACGACGAGAGATGAAGCAATAATAGTCAGCGAGTGAGAACTTGGATGATGCAGTAATGAAACATGTAGCAGGTTGGTTGCTTGGCAGAGATTAGTCTAGGCCTGTTTTTTATTTTTTATTTTTTATTTATTTATTTTATTTTTAGTACTAGTATAAGACTCAAGCAGACCTCTAATTTTTTTATTATTATTTTTTATTTATCTTATATTCATCATTGTTTCTGTTTTTGTTTTATGACTCGGTTTATCAGTCTGTTTCGGTTTTATTTTTGCAGTTGTTACTGATACGGGATGTTTACTAAACAGGGGAGGGGTCTTGTTTGTAGTATGATTACTTTATTTCTAATATAAATGGCAGGTCAGTTTAGGTTGTGCATTCTCACCTCAGCAGCAGGTATGGACGAATAGACAGGTTTTATTTTCTTACTCATGTGATTTCATTTTGTTTTATCAGGTCACCGACTGTGTTGAAACATTCGTACGCACTTTTTAAAGCTTTATTTTAGTTGATACAGTCGGTATAGAAGGAAGAATTATTTCATGTGGGATTGATTTATTTATTTATATTTTTTTGTTAGTTTGTGGTCCCATACCCTTTTTTTATTTATTTTTCATGAGCAATGCTGAAGGTGCAGATATGGGGGGGTTGTTTTAGGGGGTGGGGGATTAGATTTGTTCGGCAAGAGAAGTTTGGCTGACGGTCTGATCACTCTGATGGGCTTCGGCTCTCAGTATCACGGGAACCTGGTGGATGTCGCATCCATTGTTGTGATGGATGTAGTTTTTGTTTCATGGGTTTTTGATAGTGTTTTCAGTTTTTTTTTTCATCTGATTGAGGGCATTTTGATTCGAGTTTGCAAAGATACACATATTACCGTTCTTTTCTTGTATTGCACGCACTGGGTACATTTCTGTGTTATCGTTATAGTCTTTCCATATGAGTACGACTAAGTATATCTCACTTAACGTAAAGGGGGCAAATCATGTCATAAAGCGTAAAAAACTCCTGTCCTGGCTGAAGAGAGAGAGAGTTAACATAGCACTCCTACAGGAAACACATCTGGACGATAAGGAACATGAAAAGCTTAAAAGAGAATGGGTCGGCCAAGTTTACTATTCCTCTTTTTCGACAAGTAAGAGAGGAGTCGCCATTCTCATAAATAAAAATACGCCATTTATTTTAGATAGCTGTATAAAAGACAAAAATGGACGCTATGTTCTTATATCTGGTGTCTTATATGGAGAACGTATTATGATTGGCTGCATATACGCTCCAAATACATATGAGAGTCAATTCTACTCTTCTCTGCTGGCTGACGTTTCCTCTCTCTCTTCTTCGTACACAATATTGGCTGGTGATTGGAATTCTACGGCTAATCCTGAAATAGACCATTATCCACCGTCCAGGGCCAAACCTTCTAAAATGTCAAGAGCCATGAGAGAAGTATGTTCTGACTTAGATCTATTTGACACTTGGAGAGTCCTCCATCCCTCAGAGAGGGACTATACGTTTCTCTCAAATCCGCATAAGGTCCTCACTAGGATTGACCATATTTTTACCTCTAGGTTGGTGCTTGATAGAGTAGAAAAATGCAATATAGGTTGTAGATTATTATCAGATCATGCCGATGTCTCCATGGAGGTCGCACCACCGTTCTATCAGCCCACCTCACGCCGCTGGCGTTTGAACCCTTCTATATTGAACAGTACCGCTTTTGTAGACTATATGGAAGACCAAATTAAACAATTCTTAGTGGTTAATGATAATGATGAAACTAATCCGTCTATACTGTGGGAGACCCTTAAGGCTTATGTTAGGGGTGCTGCCATATCGTATTGCTCGGCAAGGAAAAAAGAGGCCTTGAAAAAACAGATTGATTTAGAAAAACAATTAATGGACTTAGAAAAACAATTGAAGGACAATCCATCCAAGACCTTGCTAAATAGAACGGATGTCACACGTTCAGCTCTTAACCAACTTTTAACACAGAAAGCGGAGGCCAGCATCTTTTATGCAAGGCACAGGCTGTTTGAAATGGGAGATAAACCAGGGAGGCTACTTGCACGTTTGGCTGCAGGTAGACAGAACTATAACTCAATAGCTTCACTCAAAGATGACTCTGGGAAGAGCCATTATGAGACAAAAGTGCTTACTGAAATAATGGGGAACTTCTATAAAAGGTTATATGCTCCTGATCCAACAGCTGATGAGGAGACTATGCATACTTTCTTGGACAAGCTTAACCTTCCATCCTTGTCAGAAGCAGACCAGGAAACTCTTGGGAGGCCTATTACATCAGAGGAGGTTACAGAAGCAATAACATCACTACGGAGCGCTAGGGCCCCCGGGCCGGACGGGTACGGGCCAGAGTTTTATAAAAAGTTCCATAAATTATTAATAGGCCCCCTAACTAAAATGTATTTACACTCTATAGAATTAGGCCAGTTTCCCCCCACCCTATATGCTGCAAATATTTCTGTTATTCTCAAGAAAGGAAAACCCCCGGATGAATGTGGCTCATATCGTCCTATTAGTTTAATTAATGTTGATAGTAAAATATTTTCTAAACTTCTGGCAAAAAGATTGGAAGGCCACCTTCCTTTTTTAATTGGAGAACAGCAAACTGGTTTTATCAAAAATAGAGTTTCTCAGCTAAATATGAGGACATTAGTCAATATTATACAGTACACAAGGACTCATAAAATGGAGGGTCTTGTAATTTCCTGTGATGCAGCAAAAGCTTTTGATAAAATCTTGTTTCCTTACTTATTTAGCACCCTGGAGAAGTTCTGCCTGGGCGGGGGCTTTATTAATATGTTAAAATTAATCTACTATTCCCCAAGGGCAAGTGTGCTGGTCAATGGTATGTTGTCCCCAGAATTTAACCTTGGTAGGTCTGTGCGTCAGGGGGATCCGATTTCTCCGCTCATTTTTAATTTAGCCATCGAGCCTCTGGCTGAAGCAATTAGAAGTCATATTAATATATCTGGAATTCGAATGGGCTCAGTCACACACAAGCTGGCTTTGTACTGTGATGATTTATTATTATTTGTAACCAATCCATCCAAGTCCATCCCAGCTATAATGTCTCTTATTCAGACATTCGGTTCCTTTTCAGGATACAGGATAAATTATGACAAATCTGTAGCTATGCCTCTGGGGGGCAGTGTTGACACACCACGCTTGCCCAACTTTCCTTTTGTCTGGTCCACTACTGGTTTTACATATTTAGGAATCACCATTTCTCCTAGTGTTAAGGATATTTTGAGGTTAAATTTCTCCAATGTACTACAAAATGTTAGAAGGGACCTTACAAGATGGTTTGACCTTCCAGTTTCTTGGATGGGCAGGATAAATCTAATTAAGATGAATGTTTTACCCCGGATTCTATATCCTATGCAAATGCTACCCTTATACATTACCAAGAAAGTAATTAGAGAAATTGAAAGGGACCTTTCAAAATTTATATGGCATGGTAAAAAACCTAGACTGAGTATGAAGACATTACAACTGCCTAAGGATAGAGGAGGCCTGGCACTCCCAAATATTTTATATTACAATTGGGCCTGTCACTGTCGTACTATGCATGAATGGGTTCATGATTTTCTTACTGGTAGACCAGAGCCCCTTGAAGTATGGGAATGTACTCCCTACGTACTTCTAGCAGAACTTACAAATATACACAAATTACACTCTGTATCATCAGATAGTCCGATACTCTTGAATTCAAGTAAGATCTGGAAAAATATTGTAGCGTTTACTGGTAGGAAAGGTATGTCCTCATATCTGACACCACTTATGGGTAATAGGCAGTTTGCCCCGGGGATAAGAAGTGCTGTTTTCCGTTCATGGTATGATAAAGGTATTAGGGTTGTGGGAAACCTGTTTGATGCCAATGGTGTTTTAATGTCATTTGAAATGGTCAAAAACGCATTTGGGATCCCACGAACAGATTTCTTCGCCTATCTACAGGCTCGCCACTTTATAAATAATGCCATTAGGTTTCCTCTAGATGGGTCTCGTCCCGGACCCTTAGAAAAGTCTATTTTGTATTTTACTAATAAAAAAGGCTTGATTTCATACTTTTATGATACTTTCCTGAGTTATGACAAACACAATGTGGACACTGTTATGCGGCGATGGGAAAGGGACTTTCAAACGGAGTATGAACAAGACTGCTGGTCTGAATGCATTCAAAATTCTCATTCTATCTTTATTAGTAATAGATTCAAAGAGATGCAGTATAGGATTCTTCATAGACAACACAGAACACCCGAAATATTAAACAAATTCGATCCTAGCAGGTCCCCATTGTGTATCAAATGCAAAGAGGAAATTGGAACATATATACACTGCTTCTGGGAATGTCCCAAGATTTCCAGGTTTTGGTCCTGCGTGGCCAGAGAATTGAGTTCAATTATGAAGTCTACTATCTGTAAAGATCCTGGGCATTTTCTATTGGGGCTGCCATCTAAATTTGGGGCATTAGATCCTAGAAGAACCAAGCTACTTGGTAAGCTTCTCTGTGTAGCTAGAAAATGTATTTTGTTTAATTGGATTCTCGAAAAACCTCCATCAGTAACTCAATGGTACAGAGAAATCTACAGAGTTCTCCCCATGGAAAGACTCAGTGCCAAGATGAAAAATAGCGAAGATAGTTTTATGAATATTTGGCGTCCTCTTATAGACTATTTGCCCAGAGATCTATCTACACTGATTTATAGGGGAAGCGATTCACTGGATATTAGAGCCCCACCTGTACTCTTACAGTTTACCTACTGATGTGCCTGGTGCGTGCAGTATTCTACAAAATATACCTCTATGTACAGTATATATTTAAAATATGTGTTATGTATCTATTTTTAAATGTGCTAATTGCCCTTTCTTTCTTTTCTTTTCTTTCTTTTCTTTTGTTAAAAACATTGTGCTTTTGATTTATACTTGTAAGATTAATAATGAAAACTAATAAAATATTATTATGAAAAAAAAAGAAGGTGGTGGTCACTGGTCATACATTGAGAGCCTCTATCCAGAACAAGACTGAAGCACCGTCAGCTGCTTTTAAACTTGCAGTATCAGAACAGAAATCCCAATATTCTACAATGTTAAATAAATATTCCTACTATGGCAAAGCTACCAATCCATGCTTATTTTCTTTTCACACACACACACACACACACACACACACACACACACACACACACACACACACACACACACACACACACACACACACTCAACCAAGACTTAAAAACAGCAACAAAAACAGTCATTTAGTGCTCACAGGGATCTCCATACAAATAATACTGTAAATATTAGTGCAATTAGTGCATTAGTTAGTGCCCAGCATTGCCTTTTCTCTGGATTGAAATAGTTAATTTAGCAATTAGTCAATAGAGGCTGTTGGTTTATGGGGTATTTCACAAAAAAAAAAAAAAAAAAAAAACTTTTGGTCATTATATGGTCTACTACTCAGTCTCATGTGAACACACCAGACATTTTATAAGTTACTACATTCACTATTTAGATATTTGATGTTCATTTTAGCGTATCTGGCTATCCTATACAAACCCATTATGACTTAAAACTTCATTTTAACCAAGATAGATTTATCAAAAACACCCAATTATTTTTCTGGTAGCTCATATTGTCCTCCTAATACCTGAGAAGATCGTGGAATTTCATTTACTAACAGCTTAGAGGCATGGAAATCACAAGCTAAAGGAGTATTTGTTTCAGCTAATAGTCTGCTGACAGTGATGCTTTAGTTTCACACACTACTGGTAAACACAGATAAAAGCTGCTAACCATGATGGCAACCTAACAGTAATGATGTTTGTCAAAATCAAAACATTGCCATGATTCATGCATATTTGTAATGTAATCCATTATTAATTCAGTTGAATTTTTACCTCACGTAACAACAGGTCTTCATCCAGTAGCTGACATTTCAATCATACCGGGTGTGCTGCTAAAGCCTTAGAGTATACACAGAGTTGCGACAACTCCGTTCATTTCATGGGGCCAGTCCAATGGCCTATGGTGGCTCTTTTACATAGAGTTGTATGTAGAATGGGGACAACAAATGGGGACAACCCATATAACTCTATGGGACAACTAGAGCTTTTTCTGACTCCTCAATGCCTCAATGACTCTTTTAGTGCGATTCTATTGGCTCTGGTCTGGTCTTGGTGTTGCCAGATTTCGAGTGAGAAACCCGCAAACATGTAGGCTACAGAAACCTGCCCATTAGACATTATAGACAACGCTAGCACAGAGCCGCTTACAATAAGGCAGATTTGGCAATATCAGTTGTAGCACGTAAAAAAAAGAAAAATCACCATGCTCCAACAGTGCGTGAGGGATGGGACATGTGACGTGTGAGCGTGTGAATGACGTCAAATGCGTTATTCTCACGGTCAATGCGTGGTTGTTGACACCTCTGCCCAAGCCCCTCACCACATGAATAAAATACACTCTGAGCCCCCAACAGTGAATAAAGTGTAGCCCCCACCACACAAATAAAATACAAACTGATGCCCCACCACAAGAATAAGATGCACTGAGCCCCTACA